>JBBMOE010000015.1:11884838-11971761 GCA_037975065.1 Chaetodon trifasciatus
GTGAAAGGTGAGGGGGGGTGGAGGGCAGGAGCAGGGGGGCGGTGGCGCCTAGGGGTGTGGTGCCATCCCGGACTTTAAAGCAAGCACCACAGCCAAGTTGTCCGTGACTTTTACAAGAGAGAGAAGAGCGAAAGAGCACCCCTCCCTCGCCTCTCTTCCCTGTGACTCAGTCCTCTGGCAGAAGTAGCTCCCTCCCTCCCCCTTTCTTCTCCCGTAATTTACTCTAACAGCTCCTCTCTTTTCTTTCCTACTCACTTCTCTTTGTTATTATAAGTTGCACTTATTTCAAAAATGCTCCAATTCCTCCGAAACAAGCCGCTTTGCAGCCCTGACGGAGTTAAAAAGAAGTTTTGTCCTCTTCTGTGGAAGTGACTCCACTGGTTTTCCCCTACAGCAGTTGGCTCGCTGCTTTCCTCGCTTGCTGCAGCCTATCTGCAGGAGTTAATAATATATGAGGCTGTTTTGTGTGACACACACGCACGCACACACACGACACACTCGCTCGGGTCAGCCTTGATAAGAAGCAAAACTACATGCGAGTGAGATCCACCTTCGGTCAGTGTCAAAGTTTCCTACTCATTCACTCAATAGGACTTTTTTTTTTTTTTTTTTTTTTTTTTTTTAACCCGCTGAAGCTCCTGCAGTTATTTTCCATCATGGTTTACGAGTCATGGACCATCCAAGGCCAACCCCTTCCTCCTTTTCCAAATGTTTATAATGAAGCCATGCCTCCCCGTTTTATTTTTCCCCTTGCAGAATAAGCCACTCGCTATCAATTCATTCTCATTATGTAACTTCACTACGTTTCCCTAGCTGCTAATTGCTTCCTTATGCTTGGACAGCTCACTCGTGTCTATAAGCTTCCCAGAAACCTATTTAAGTGGATGCCGCGTTACCACCGACTGTTTAAAAAATCTCCAAAATACCATCTCCTTTTTTTAACTTAATCATAAAGTGCTTTTCATTCCTCTGGACTGGCCCTGTTATTAAAACACAGAACAGCCTGGAAGGAAAATGTCTGTTTAAATTACAACAAGCGCCTTGTGACAATGTGACTGTAAACTCCGTAATTAAGACATTTTCAAACCTGTCAGTCCACTTTAACTACAACCACTTTTTGCCACTGTATGATCACCAGTAAATGGCTCTCTGAGCATTTCACATGCTCTCAGGGTTAAAGCAGTGTGACTTTTGTAGTCGCTGTTACATCGGTGCACAGAGCTATGCAAGGACTTCTGTCATAAGACCAACTATGACGACAAAAATACACACACAACATCTTTGTGCATCACTGCTGAGACATCAAAGGCATCTCACTGCGGGCAAAACAGCATCTCTGTCAGTGTTTCTGTTGTCAGAACATCGGACAGGGAACATCAGTTAGTGTGCACTCGAAACAGTGTCACTTTCACCCCCAAAGCCAGACGGAAACCCAACACCAAGACCCGTGTCGTGATCACACTTCACGGCAATGCAATTCTGCACGCCAGCCGCGCTCCGTAAAAAAAAGCAGAAATAGACGCTACAACCTAGACCTCGAGCTGCTTATGGTGTGAGCACAACCTTAAACTACGTGCAGGGGACAATTCAGACTTCTGATGCACAAGCCGCTGATAGACTGAAAAAAAGAGTTGAATGAATACATTTAAAGGTGCCTGAAAAGTCAAGCAGTTGGGCATAGAGGGCAAAGTGCAGCCACAACAGTGAAGAAGGTGATTGGAAGCGAGTGATATCCATCTGACGTGCTGGCAGCTCTTTCTGGATGAGACCTTATATGATCCCAGTTTGAAAATGTCAAGCGCATCCCCAAAGCCTTATAAACTGGCAACTCAAATTGGCAATTGATGGCAGTAAATACTGAGCAAAGGGAACAAAACCAAGGGAGCAGTACAGATGTCTGGAATAAATTCATTCCACCACTCCTTCATGGGGGAGGAGTCAGCCCACTCCCACTCCCTTCACATGGTATGTGTTTGCTCAATGATTCCCATATTGTGACACAAGTTCTGCATACCCACATGGCGGCAAAAAAGTCAGACTTCACATGACTGAACAGTCTGTTAGGTGAAAAGTCGTTTCGATTTCAGTTAAAATGCCTGATGAATCACTGATGACAAAGACTTCCCAAAGAGCGCAGGTAGGATTAGGAGAGCAATGAGAGGAATGTGAGAGATGTTTTTAATTTGCAGTCTCCTTAAACGGTACTGATGCTGGGAGTGGCAGCGTCCACAGATGGCATGCATAATGCCAGAAATTCATCTTATTTAATTCATTCCTGATGTAGCATCCCCAAATTCACTGACACAAAGTCTAAAATAATACAGTCTTTGTCAAAAAGCAAACCTACCGTCTCGTGGTCCTGAACAGAAACAGCAGCATAAGTCCATCTTTGCTCAGCGTCTTCACAACTTTTAGAGAAAATACTGAACTGCCAAGAGTCGGATCTGACCTCACGACATTGTGTTCTGATCAAAACCAGGGGGGCGTGCTAAAAAAGCACAGGAAAAAAAAAAGAGAAGCGGAGGCTCGGCTGGGAAGTAAAAACGAGACAGCGCTGCGAGTTTGACTCAATTTGTGAGGCTTTCCTCAGTGGAAACTGCATCTCATGCGTGGTGGTTTCTGACGAGCGCCACTGGATGGAATCCATGTGCAGAGCTGCAGAAACTCCCAGGGACACATTCACATTTTCTTACAGGATTTAGACAAAGAGCGGAAAACGTGGTGTATTGCCAGCAAGCTACTGTAACAAAGGCTTCTCTGTAGAAGACATGAAAAAAATGTAATTTTGCCCCCCATATCCACAGGATGTGCATCATACTGTATGACTGCGGCAGCAATGATTTAAGGCTTAAACAGTGAGAGCTGGAACATTTAACTAATATTAGAAAATAACAGAAGATATTCTGATGTAGCCTCTTGTTTTATACCTGCACTCATCTAAACAGCAGCATCTCTGTATAAACATGTTGCTTCATTCTGGCCATAATTCTTATCATCTCATTGTGGTTTAGTTGTGTTGAACTCTCATTTAAGGGCTTTTGATTATCTGTCAAATGACAAAAACATTCAATAATTCGACTGAATAGCTGAAGTCATTCACTAAGCAAAAATGCCAAACATTCACTTGTTTCGCTTCCTCAAAAATGAGGATTTACTACTTTTTGGGGTTTGATATAATTGCAAGTTGAATATCTTTGGTTATGGACTCTCAGTTGGACTCTTCTGGGTTTTTCTTTTGGCTTGTTCTGCATTTTTCTAAGAAGTAATAGAAAAAAAAACATATACTAGTTGCAGCCCTACAGATGAAAACCAAGCAAAACTAAAATCCAAGGCAACATACAGTCTGTGTATCTTGAGACACGTTATCTGTGCAGCTGTGTATATTCCTGAGCCCACCCAGGCCTGTTACTTCACTGTGATGCCATGCGTTCAGCCATAACCGTCTTGTGCAGGGGAGAGACGTGGAGCAGCCACTCAGGGGCCTTTCTGCAGCCCACACCCCCCTGAGCTTAACACCAGGGAACATGATCACACTGCCAGGCAGCGTGGGTGGTGTCAAACTCAAGGTCTTCAGTGTAAAGCTATGAACTATAATTTGCTTCACTCTTATTCTCTAAATAAACGCTGCACATGAGGGAAGACAGCAGGCATACAGCGAGCAGTTGTGTTTAAAAAACAGCCTTCAGAACGCTTAAAACAAAGTGCTGTCACTTAAACACAGACACAAAGTCCCGTCCTGGACTGTTATCTGATACGCTGGCAGTGGCGGACACACCCATACCTGCTTCATCCTCTCTGGTCCTCGCCACAAGCTGAGACGCACCATAAAGTATTTATCTGCTGACACCTTTTGGTAAGACGACAGAACTGTACCAACAACGAAGACTTCCTACCTTGGCCGTGTTGAATCAAAGCTTCCATGAAGTCTCTAGTATAATTAATTTCCATCGTCGCTCAAGCTGTTTCTTGTTGATTTCTCTTTTGTCACTGTGTCACGTAATAAATGCAGCACATAGTCCTACTGTGTGAGGCAGCAGGTTAGTAACTGTATGTGCTGCTGAGGCAAGACCATTCAAGTACAGTATGGTCTTAAATGTTGGAGTTTACGTTCATTGCAGGCTGGGCTAAAACACTGAAGGGCAGATGAAAGGTGGCAACTGCCACATGTTCTCATCTGGACTGCTTCGCCCTGCTTGCGGAGGCACAGGCAGGAAAAGCTGAGTGTGGCTTAATTGGGCTCACATTTCCCAGACTCTGCTTAGTCATATATCAGCCCTGACAATGGAAAGTTCTCAGGCGGGCTGCACATTAAGGTAAAGCCTGGCAGTTAAATGTGAGGTTTTTATGAAGAAGAACTGATCATCATCAAGCTAACATCTTGTGTAAGTTATATGAGAACTCTGGAAAATGTTTCATGCTGTAAGTTGAAGAGAAAATGACTGGTTTGGCCGGTTGGTTATTTTGGGTCCTAACATTCAGGACGTCCATGTAAATAACGTGCAATACAGTCGCAGGAAAGTATTTACAGCAGATCTCTTTTTCCCCAGCAGATGGCAGAATGAACTCCATCAGTAATTCATGTGGAAACAGCTCAATATCTACATGTATCTACAGCATGCAATATGAAAAGAGAAATCTAAAGGCTAAAATATCTGCAGACTTCTGCACAAGCCGTGAAAAACAAAACAAAAACGCCATGTTAGTGAAAAACACTAAATTCCTGCAAACTATACCACATAATAACTGCACGTATGTACATTTATTTCCATGCCTTGATGTAATTAAAGCTCATCTACAGCAGGATAAAGCCAAAAACAAGGCTCCCCGTGGGGATGCTGCACACGCCGGATGTGTGCGTTCATGTGTTTAAGTATAGATTATACAAAAATACTCTCAGATGACTGCCCATGTCTGTACTTAAACTTACTAAACTGATGATGTGCTACCCCAGCCTGCCAGACCCATAAAGCACCACACAAGTCACAGCTTCACCCCTAAACATCGCACAGGAAGCACTTCTAAATATTTGCATTTAGATAACACAGAGCAGATGTAAAGAATCACAGGCCACGCTAAAGCGTGTGGTCGAATCGTGCAGCTCAGGTTCTCATGTGAGCGCAGAAGGCAGCACCAAAAACACAGCACAGAAAAATCGGAAAAGCAGAAAAGCTTTTGCAATTAAAATTCTTATTTGCTTTCGAATGTTCCTCTCAGTTACACCAGCTCCAGTGAGCTGATCTGTGATATTTAGTAAATCAAATAAGTGAACATTAAATATGCAAATGAGAATGTGCTTTGTTTTAAAAATCTTGCCAGCACACTGCCAAGTTTTTAAACACTGAGCATTGTGCAAACATGAAATCAATATGGGATTCAAATGTAGATTTAAGACTTAATATTGGCACAAGTCTCCATGCATCCAGTAAAATGAAAGCTAATTGGCAGTCTGGTTGTTATTTAGCTGTATGGAAAATGACAAGACCATTACTTGTATTGGTGGATGATCAAATTATCCCTCTCTCAACTTCCTAAACACAAGCAGTGCCTATAGCAACGCACAGAGACTGAAGACAAGAGGAAAGAAGAAGGAACAGAGGAGGAGGAGGAGGAACTAAAACAAGCTCAAACCTTCCAGGAAGTCAGGCCAGACCCTCTGAACATCCTGCTCCTTCTCATGGTCTTCTTCTGAGAGGAAGCCCTGGTTCCCCTGAAGCAGAGTGGTCTTCAGAGCAGCACCTGGACCCTCTGAAGGGATGATAGAGTCAGGACAACCTGTTTCAAAGGCTGCACTGAAGGAGGTGGTTTTCATGGTAATGGTCTTCTCCATGACTCTCTGGGTGTCCTCTATACCAGACATGTCACAGACCACCACCTTTTCCTCTGTCAGGTTTTTGAAACCCTCTTTGGCCGTGGATGGAGGAGGTGCTGAATCATGGTCAGGATCAGACTTGGGGGTCTTAACTTTGGCACTGCGACTGAAGACTGCGACATTCATCTTTTTCAACTTCTCAACAGTATCTTCCTCAAAAACACCTTCTTCATCCTTAACATTCTGTTGTTCTTCCTTTTCAGTAAATGCTGCCAACAAAGGGATCTTTTGCCGGTCAACTACTGCACCTTCATCAGGTTCAACCTCAGGGACTCCCTCTCCAAGAGCCTCCAAGGCAAGATCCAAGGTTTCTCCTCTTGTCACAGCTGGGATCAAATCTTCTGTGGGCTCCTTAATCATAGCCTCCTGAATCTTCACACATGCAGACCCTTGCAGGACTTCCTTCACTGGGGCACATGGGGCCATGTGGCATGTTGGCATGTCTTTGGAGAACTTTGTTGCAATTGAAGAAGAGGAGGCTAAAGAAACAGGGTGCTTGACCTCCTTGATTGACCTTTTCTTGTTATCCTGACGAGCCAAACGTTCCTCTTCTCTGCAGAATTTCTTGTCTGTGTTAAAAAAGGTTTGAACACCAGGCTGGCCAACTGATGCATCACACTGGTAGGAACCTGTGAAGTTTTTTGGAGGCCTCTCAGATCGTTCTCTCGCTTCTCCAACTCTCTTGTGGCGATAAACGTGCCTGTCCATCATGCTCTCATGGCTTGCTCGTCCAGGCTTGGGTTTTGGGATAGATGGTGAGGGGCCTTTCACTGTGTGGACTCGAGCAGAGGATGCAGGGCGCCAAACACGCCGATGGGGTGCAGGCATGATCTCCGCCGGCAGGTGCAGGTAATCTTGCAGGTATGCAATTCCTTTGTTGGTAATATAGTAATAGGCGTGTTTCCAAGCAAAAGTCTCCCTAACATAGCCTTTAGATTTGAGAGAGCCCATAGCACAGATGACCTTAAAGTTGGTAACCCCCTTGATGTCGGGGTGAATGGATTGCGGACGCTTGTCCTTCTTGGCCACAATGACACCATCTCGAAAGAGAAGCTCATAGATTGCCCTCAGATCAGTTAAGGGCATTACCATCCCAGCCACCATTTTGAGTCCTAGTTGACTTCTTTTAGCTCTTGCAAGAATTCCTTCTCTAAATATTTCTGACTGCTACCACTTCAATATACAGTATTTGCATGCAATATCATCACGCAAACAAGACCTGCCAAAAATCCTTCTTTCTGCATCATTCTTGCTTCTCTGTCATAAAGGCTCTAGCTACCAAATTGTCGGCATGAGTCAGCATGGAGAAACAACGATGCTCACAACCCCTCCTACCTTTCTCAGTCCCCAGTCGAAGGAGAAACTGTGTGGCTGAGAGGCGAGAGGAAAGAAAGGAGGAGAATTTAAGGGGGTGTGTGCACACAGGATGCAAACAGAAACCAACGGGATGAGAGAGAGCCAAGTAAAGAAGGTTTGTACCCTGTGTGCCTGAAGGGCATCACTGCTAAAAACCCATCACCAGCTCATTAGACAGTTTTCAGCATAAAAAGCAAGAGTCAAACATATGAACAAGCCAAACTAAGACTGCCACACACTTGCTGACACATATAGCCTGCATTGCTTTTTTGCAAACATAAATGTCCTTTACTTAATAAGGATTAGAGCAATAAATAATGCAGTTCTAGTTCTCATTCTTCAATATTCTCCATAGTTTGTTGGTACGCAAATCAGACACTGATAGCAGATTATCTAAATGGTTAGCTGACATTTTCGTGAGATGTATGTTATCCATATCTTCTCATTTACTTTGAGACAGCTGAAATGCAATTAGGTTTTATTTGGCCACTGACTGACCAAGAACATGACCTGGTGCTCTACAAACTCTATTATTCCTCTAAATTTAAGTGACAGAAATATTTTCACAAAGTGCACTTTCAAAAAGAATTGTACTCAATACATTTTAGCACCCAGTGTGCGCTTAATGTTTTGTATTAATCAAAATTGATGTTGAACTTTATGATTGTCAGTGCCTCTACGGCCATATGGGAAAAGATCAATGTAGCAGGGATAGCACTGTGCTGAGCTGAAGGGCCTGTAGTCTAAATAGAGTCTAATAATAAGAGAGAATAAACAATGCAAGGACTGACATAACCTTGCCATTACATACTGCTTCTTGGCACACCATTGACAAAGAAATTTACACAAATTCAGGTCAAAGATGAATGTGCAGTAAAAGGTGATGGATTTAAAATGCAGTAATAAGCCACATGGCTGATACACAGACTAATGTACAGCATTATAACCCACGGCCGCTCAAATTAAGACTTTCACTAGCGTTGTAAGTAAACACTGATACATTGATATTATACTGTGTATAATGTGGAAACTATCAGTGGGTCTGAAGCCAGACTCCCCACTGGGACACAGTAGACTTTAACACATCTCATGTGCATATAAAACATTATATATCAGCCTGGAAAAAAGTGGAACCTGTTCAACAAAATATTCTGTTTTTTAAATGTTTTTTACTAATGGCAGGATTTTGCCTCGTTATCAAAAATGTATGAATAAAGAATTTAATGCTATATATTACTTTGTGAGATGGATGTTTTTACAGTTTTTAAATGACTGATAATAAAACTGTGTATTGTGCTTATTGAACAAAAGCAGCTAACTAGTTGACAGTACTTGGTTAGTAGTATTGTCTCACCTGGATTTTCTCACTTCCAATTGGACTGAACAACACTTTTTCCTAAATAATGTTAAAATAGTTTTAGAAATAAATTCCTTGAACCAGGGGCAGGGAACTGTTTGAGCTAGGCTGCAAGGCAATTAATAAATACCAGATTAGCTACAATAATAAATTAACACATTCTAGCCATTGCAGCTTGAAGCATGATAAACTGCATGAGCTGCAAGGACAAACGCGCTTTGATAAAGTTCTTCAGCAAAGTTTGGATGCCCAACAAGCAGCTTTCACAAGACCACATTCTGACAGAGACAGTGTGATGCAGGCGAAGAAGCTGAAGCCTCATTCAGAGGGAGAACATGTGAAGGGGTGCCTTGTTGCTGCTGTGGAGCTGCTTGCATCCAACAAAGTAAAATTGCTCCAAAGTGTCAGTTTTTCTTAAGGAATTAATGAAGAAGAAAGCGAAACCTGACATGTAAACTCAGTGATTGCAAGTGTCCACCTCTCTGAGCTGAACCTCAAGCTCCAGCCAGCTTCCCAGCTCGTTGCTTCACAATCAGACATCAGAAATCAAAAAAAGCTTTACTGCCTAGTACGATTTTACACATACGAGGAATTTGCTTTGGTGAGGTTGGTGCATGACACATATATTAAAAGAAGCTATTAAAAAAGTAAAAATATAACAATTTAACAATAGTAATATAATAAAATGTATTTGCATTGCACCTTTCATGCAGGAATTGCAGCACCAAGTGAGTGCTTGAGACAGAATGGACATAAAAACAGACAAAAAATGAACATGAAATAAGCTGGAAAGCTACTTGATAATTACAATAAGGATGAAAATAAAAATAAAGACAGTGCATAAAACTACAGAATGAACTAATGAAATAGAAATAGAGCGGAATGTGAATTTGTCAAATGTGAAATCATCTGAAGTGAAATTAAAGGTGTGGCAAATGCAACTGGAAAGACGCAAGGCTGTGCATGTTCCTACTCTGCAAGAGCGAAGACCTGCCATGACACCTGAATCTGCTGCTGCTGAGAGTGAAAACTCCTTCAGACATTCAGTGAGAGGTTTCAGAACATGAGACGTAAACAACTGAACCTATTTGCTCCGACGTCAATGTAAACCAGCTGATGTGTTTCACAACCTACAACATGAAATCAGTGAGATGCAAAGCGACCACCTGCTATTGTTAGCAGCTCTGTTCAGAACTGAACTGCAGAAACTCAGATCTGGCCAAGACTGACTGCGAGTAGCATCATCACCACTACCATCTGATATCACGATGATGCTTTGCCAAAGAGAGGCCATCACAAAGGTTAGTGTGATCCATGTGTGATAGGAAAAAGGCCTCTGGTCTCAGTTTCAGGCCTGAATTTAGTCAGAAACATTATTTTCCAATGAACGTAAAAATTAAACCTCACTCTCGTCATTGCTGTCATGTTATTTGATTTGGTCATTGTGGAGAGCACTCAGTAACATTAGACTCTTTGTTTGATGTTAAGATTTACAGCATAACCATGAGTCACAATGTCTACTGCGAAAGCTGGTGTACAATTGATGCTGTGTTGATAAAACCAGGTTGGGTGTATCCAGAGGAGGAAGGGGGCCGGCAGATAAGAAGGAACTCCATCTGATAAGCAGCAGAGATGACACACAAACCACTATCAACACGCCTGAGGGGAAAACCTCCATCCACGCAAAACACAACAAGGACAAGTCTACAGCTTTGATTTTTAGAAACAACAAGTCGATGGTATCTAACATATCACATTGATTAATAGCAAGGGTACAAAATGAACAGCACTCTCTGTATGTTAACTGCTGAAGGTGCCCGACATGTTGTCAAAGTTACTATTTGTTCCCAAGGTTTGGAGTTGTGTCAGACAGTTTTTGTATTTCTTTTGGAAAGACTAAACCTAAAGGTCAACCACTGAGAGAGTGCCGGAGGAGTCCATAAACTCTGGTCTCCTTGCTTTTCCCTCAGCAGTCACAGCCCACATTCCCAACCAGCCGACTCTGCAAAGCTAAATGGAAAAGCCATCAAGTCATTTCTTTCCCTGAAGAAAAGACAATTGTGCCTCTGTTTAAATCTCTGTTACTCAGCCTCCTTTGAGACTGATCCACACTGGAAACCAATATGGAGTTCCAGGATAACCACGGTTTCCAGTGAGGCTAAAAATATAAGCAGGAGCTTTGGAAACTGTTTGCAGGGGATGGTGATTTTTTCCCATTTGCCTTTAAATAAGGTGGTAGAACTGTGCCATCCTCTGACGGCTGCACTTTTTCACTGTCATCCTGCATAAATATCAGAATAAAGCACATAACTACGTACTACAGTGCCCTCTGCAGAGCACATAAGAGCTCCAGACTGTACATAGCGCCTATGACAGACAACAGTGATAAGATAATTGAGAAGCTTCAGATTTTGCAAATGAGGGAGAACATCTGGCATCACTGCTCTATTTCAAGGAATTGTCGTTCTAATAATTCATCCCCTGCAACCATTTTATAAGTCCCTTAAAATAAATAACCAACCTTTGGCCTGTTTGTCAAAATAAATTAATGTAAAACAGATTCCTTGCCTACTGGGAGCAATGTTTCAAAAGAAAGGGAGTAACACACATGCAGAAGAGGCAATAAGCTTAGCAAAGACTCCAGCTGGTCTGGGTTAAACAGTATTAGCCAATAATTCTTGCAGTTTAATAGGGGCTTTATGAAGCAAGGACGTATTTGAAGGTCCTATTAGTGACACTGAAGTCTGCAGCAGATGGAGGTAACCCCACCTTCAGGAGCGATAACGTTAAAACAATCACTGCAGTTCATTTTTGCTCCATCTCTGTTTCAGATCATACCAGGACAAAGATGTGCTGCCAGTTCCCTGCCTGGTATTTTCATGTTGATTGATTCATAGTGACATTAGACATGATATACTGCAGAGATATCTGGAGGAATGAATCACAAATCATAAACACGGCTGAACTGCTGCTTTGCTAGCACGGGCAGAGTCTTGATATATGGCGCGGCAGATAAAACCACTTACGATAGAAGAAAACAGATCTCTCACACCGCGGGAACTCTGTGCTATTGACTCATCTGAAAACTGGAGGCCTTTGTTGAGCTGGTTCATTGGATGCAGAGACTTTGTGCCCATGTGCTCTCCATTACCTGTCCCGTGGCTCTAAATCAAGCGAATCAGCAGCAACAACAGACTTTTGTTTAGTTACTACCACCAAATTGCAGATGGAGATAAATGAAACATTCAGTACCTTTGTCAAACCTCTTCCAGCTTCACCTCCCCACTATAAATCCTGTCTTATAACACACAGTACACAATGTATTAAACAGCGCAAAATGCCTAAATAAATGCTACAGACTCACAACTGCATAACTGACCAAATGAGAATTAATATAATCTGTGGAAACCTCTTCAAACTGAGCCTGGTGAAAACCTCTAAAACACACTGCTTATTCAGCTACTTCATGCTCAACCACTGCCTGATACAAATAAAGAAACCGGTTTGTGTCCCTCTCTAAGCTGTGATGAAAGCCCATTGCCATGGAGGACGCTGCAGAGGACCAGAGAACGGAGACAACTCAAGTGGCCGCTTTAAAGCAAACCCATTCAACTCCTCTGGCAGATGAAGAGGCTCTCTGCATTCCAGCGCAGACTTTACAGTGAGTAATTTAAGCAGCAGAGTTGTCTTCCAAGTCATTAAATGCAACTCCGCATTTTGACATTTGGAAACGGAGCAGTGGGAAAAACGCTGGGAGGAGTATTGCTCAAACAATGTATGCACACATCTGGTGATAAATTCTCCGGCTATTCTGCAACCATGACACTTGAAACATGCAGCCAGCGTGCTGCTCAGCAAACGCGAGCAAGTGCAGAAACACTCAAGTCCGTTCTGCTCGGTAAACTGAAATAAAAGCCATTTCCCCTCGATATGTAAGCATCGAAGGCCGTCACTTCATCTGCCTTCGTCTGCGCTCCACCTCCTCTCTCTGCTCTGCTCTGGAGTTGGTTCTTACATCTGTCCACCTCATGTTCAAAATTCTTTATTGATACGAAGTACATTATTACCTAAGACATCCTGATTATCCTCTGATGTGCCTTATAAACAAATCAGCGAGGTTTAAAGGCCAAAAAACAACTTGGAGCAGTGAGGCTCAACACCTGTTTCATTACTATTATGTTGTCCTCTATCCTAAAACACAAATAAGTCTTGCTATGTAGTTTAAAGAGGACGAAAAGGAAGAGAGACAGAAGAAAACAAAAGATAAAGGGTGAGAATAAAATGTAACTTAACTTTTAACATTATTTGGTTCATATTTCATCTCGGTTACTCACTAAATAACACAGACAATAACACTCAGGTAGCAGGAAAGGACGAACCAATCCGACTTTTTCAGTTCCAATATTGATTCCTGGGGTTTGGGTATTGGTCCATACGAAGCACTGGTCCGAGACCAGTGTTGAATTAATGCCTCACTGTGTGGCAGAGGCCGGGATCATGAAACAAACTGTGCTTTCCTAACTTTGTAAATGTATCGAATAAATGCATAGATATAAATGGACTGAATTGATCAAAATAGTGGTATCTGATACAAGATTGATCACTGATCCAGCTATCTGAGTGAGTACTGGACCGATATCTGATACCAGTATCAGCATCAGTCCCTCTTTAGTAGCAGCTTCACACAGATTTCATTCATCCCTGAAAGCTAAAATGACATGTAGTGAGAGGCAAGATCTACAACGCATCAGAAATATCAAATATTAATGTCTGACGGGGAGTTGGCTTTCTCCAGATGCAAACAACCTGTCTGATGTGTATGAAGACTATCTGTAGTCCATCTGGGACTGACACAAACCAGCTGTGTCCACACAGTAAATGAGCAGGCAGCTGAGGCCACGTTAACCAATGAAGCCACGCAGGTTTTCCCCGGGTTCACACCTAAATGACCGCAAACTGTCCTTGAGCGAGAAGCTGAACCTGAATCACTCGCAGAGGGTCGTTTTGCTGCTGACAAGTGGAAATAGCTGAAACTCAAACGTCCGCAGGGTGACAAGTACCAGTCAAAATCAGTCAGACGGTGGTGCAGAGTATCTGGTCATGAGTAGTTTTATAAAACAGAGCATGCAACACGAAGTGACGCATCGCTCAACAGGATGCTGGATGTGATAAAAGCAGAGCAGCACAAACCAGTTGGACAAAGGTTTCAGCTTGTATTGCACAAATCACTCAGGGGATGTTGTTCCGCAGACAAGCACTGCAACATGAACTGTCTGGAGGGCAATTGAGTCAAAATGGCTGTCTGCATAAGCAGCTAATGGACACTCACAGGGCTGCACCCAGATTTTGGCAAAACCACCTGAGCCTTCATGAGAAAAGCCCGTGAGGCATCTCTGGGAAGCACGAAGCAGCTGCAGTGTCAACACAAAGATGTAAATCTTCTAAAGTGAAAGATACGCTGCTCAGCGTGAAGGTGGCAAAACTTAGCACAGAGCTAAAATGGCCGACTCGGAAAGTGGCTCATGGATGACCGCACTTTGCCAGAGGCGCCAGTTTGCCAAATCAGACCATAAGAGCATCGTGTGATTAAGAGGAACCACACCGTGGCAACAGAGGAGGAGGAAATATGATTTCTGTGAGAGCGAGGGGGAGAGACTGGCCACTGCAGTGAGTCATCAAAAACTCATGGCAGGGCGCGGCCAACCAGGAATGCCTGCAACCATAGAAACATGACACGCCAGGGAAATATGAGTAAATACAGTACAGGGCCAGAGCGGTGGTCAGAGAAGATAGCATTGCTACTGGCAACGCTCAAAACAGACAGAGCCTTCTTGGAAGTGAAAGTCGCTCCGTGGCTCATCACCACACAAGCCTCACTGACCAGCCAGAGGTTTCACATGATAAAAACACCAGAGAAACGGGCGAACTGGCAGCCACCATACAGGATATAGTGAGTGCAGGCTGCTTTTGACATTATTTTGGAGACGTTTTGTGCGTTTTCACGTTACCATGCACACACGCTTTTCATCTCCTGTCTGTAAAACCTGAGCCCAAAATATGAGCCTGACCACAGCAACACCAAGTTGTGTTATTAAAGGAATATTCCACTGGAAATTCAGATTGTGAGTGTCTCTGCTCTTAAGCCAGGAAGCAGCCTTTTGAGTTATTTACTGGCGGCCTGATTGGTTTATCGGTATGTTCACTATGTTTACAACATAGTGAACATACCGATCAGCAGAGGAGAAGTCCAGGAGTGGTGTGAAAAAACAACACTTAGAGTTTTGACTCTCTGACTTTATTGCTTTATTGCGGTGATTCTGGGTCACTACTGGAATCCAGTCTGACTGCTGTGAAAACAAGTTGACTAAAGCTGCCATTTTCCACCACGGAGGAAGCTTTTAAGCCACATTTTATGCTTACGGGGGAGTGATACCAGTATTCCCTTGCTTTGCTTTGCTTGGATTTGATACAAGGACATAAAAGCTGGGAGCGTTTGAGGAGAGAGCGAATGTGTGATAGCTTTCTGATGCTCATGCAGACAGAGGATGATTAAAATCGTTCTGTTCGCTCCAAATCTAAAACATATTTAAGAACAGGGAGGAATCAATCATGCACATTGGCACTGAAAAAAGCTTTACTGAAACATACGTAATGTAAACCATGATGCAGTGAGAGCACACATAGCTGCACTTAGGCAACTTTTTCTCCATGGTGGCCTCAATCAGCCACCTCCTGGGCTCATTCTCACACTGTCTTCTTAGCTGCTAACTAACTAGCAGATGAAGAAGAAACTGTCTTCAGCCGCAGTCACTGAGAGGATATCCCCCGAGGGAGTTTACGTTAATGGGTAATATATCTGCCACAGTGCAACAATGGTGTTTTTGACCGCCAGATCAGCGAGGACAGAACTTAAAGGCACTTTGGCAAAGCCCTGGATGACACTCCCGTACTTACAACCCTCTTTGGTCACGGAAAGACTGTGAGGCCCCCTTGTCAGCATGATGTGTGTGGGGTGCCGTTAACGGAGTCCTATATATCAGCTCTGGCCTCCTCGTAAACCCCCACAGTGGCAGGGTGAAAGGGGAATAAACCCCTTCAGACTCCACCTCCCCTCTCTACATTTCCCCTCAGCTTGGTCCTTTTCCAGATCACTCCTTGACTCTGCCCCACCATGAGAACAATGCATGACAGTAACTACGATTTGCCTGGAGGAAGAGTGGCAAAGACGAGGTCTTATGAGGAAAGAGCTGATTTTTTTTTTTTTTTCATGTGGCGGGGCGCCTTGCTGGCTGTTGCCGGCTGTTTTGCCTGCAGTGAGGGCTGGCAAACAAACAGCCCCTGAAGCTTTTATAACTTAGTCTCATGCCAGGCAAGCTCTGGAAATGGCACAAGAATGACAGCTTTATAACTTACAATTACTGACAAACTTAAATGTCAGAAGGAGGGATAAAAAAAAAAATGCACGAGTAAGCCTATGATTTTGGCCTGATGCTTGAATATAAGCCACGCTGCATAGTTACATACTGTAAGCAAAATATAGAACAAAGTATATCATGTGTAGGAAACCTGTGGTATGACGAGGCTCAGGCAAGCTTTGTAATATTTCTTACAGCATCACAGAGGCATCAAAGTCGATCAACAAGTCAATAAATATCAATTAATGCTGCAACAATTAGCAAAAATATTAATCAACAACAATTTCGAAAGCCAAATACGAGGAATCACTGATGAGGAAAGACATCACCATGTTTTGTATAAGCTTAATGATTGATAGAAATCCCTGACATCCTGCATAACGTGGACCCTGAGCCTGTAAAAAGTGGCTGTGCAGCACATGTGAGGGGCTGAAGATTCAGTGTGAGATACAGAAGGACGGACAGGGACAGAGACAGAGGCGCTGCCTCGAGCTGCACATCAAATCCAGTTGATTCGCTCGGCTCGGTATCAGAGCAGAGAGTCAGATGTCACACGTAATGACAAACATCCTGCGGCCTTTCATGCCACCAACAGCAGCACAGCCTCCCGGGCTTCTGTCGTTATTAAGTCAAATAAAGAGCTGCATTCATTTGAGAGCCGGGACATGCACAAGCTGCTGTGTAACAAGTGGAAAAGGAATTTTGATGATCAACAGTGCGAGGACATTGTGACAAAGAGTGTTGCGTTAACAGAAACCCAATGACCCGGTTTGATGTGCTGGACTTAAGAGGAGGAGCTCACCCTTTCTGTGCCACCTGACAGCCTCCACCGGCCTCTACTGTCACCTGGGAGCCACAGCTCAAACCCACAAACACTTTTAAAGACAGGAACAGCCACTTACCTAGAGGAAAAAACACAAGAGAAAGGAGCAGTTAGCAAAAATGTTGAAATATTTCAAAAACATACTCTTTAAAATTTAACTGCCTGTAAAAAAAGGAGAGAGAGCATCTTTAAAAAGTGGAGTGGTGTTGACACACAAACACCAAGTGCTGCTGCAGTTGTTAATGGACTGAACAGTGCCAGACCGACTGGAGAAAATGCTTTTAATGGCACACAATGCAGATTAATGTGCAGACCGCAGCACCGTTTTAGGCAGGAACTGAAAAAACAAAAACAAAGCCTGACTTCATGGTAATGGCGGTCGAAATAGCAGCTCTCTTTATGGCACTTAACCCTAACTGCAATCTCATTAAGGTGTCCACTAATTTTGGGCATGTGTATCAGCCTGCGTTAGCTTCAGTAACAGTGCCACCTGCTGGACACTTCAGAGAAAACTCAGATGCAGCAGTTTTTTAAAACAAGTGGTTTAAGAGTCACCTGGTTTCAATCCCCAGCTGACTCCCTTTTCTCTGACAAAACAAAGCACACAAAGTGTAATTATGTCCCACCAAGCAGAGGATTAGAGGAAGGAGAGGATGATTAGAGAGGATGTGTTAAATTACGGGGCCAGTTGCCCTTCTGAATTACAGGAAACATGAGGTTAATGAGATTATGTAATCACATCAGCTAAGTTAGGAGGCCTCTCAGTAAGGATCGTGGTCGGGTTTATCAACCAGCATGACTGACAGGTTCACTGACAGCTCTAACAGGATTACACTGACTATTACTGAGGAATACAGACCCAAAGCCAACCTCACATTCAGTACTCACACACTGAATTATACACCCAGAATATAAACTCTTCATTACAGAAGAACTCAGTTAGAACCTTGATTTGATTGGACTTGTTGTCGTGCATGTTTTCTGGTACTAGTATTGCTGAAATTACCCCACTGCCTTTATGCAATCACTGAACAAATCTGAGATGTGGGCGGTGAACCAGAGCTCCAGAAGCAGGCCAGCCCAACGCTGCTATGACCCATAATGCACTCATACTGCATTAGAGAGCCCAGATGAGGTGAAAGGGTAAGCGTGGTGTTTGGTATTTCCTGGGTCTGTTTACTCAAAAGCTTTGCTGCATCACTTCTGCTGTCAAGGTCTGAATCTTGCTTTGACAGTTCTACTCTGCAGGTAAAAACATGAATTTTCTACCCTGCTGTCCATGCTGACTATGTGAATACTACATGCACCAATGACTGGACACAGATTAAGATGGCATCTGAGTTTTTGGCACAATGGTTAAAAGGAATAATTGGCCTTTTTTGGATGAATCCTAGTATTTTTCTTACTTAAACCTGTGATAGTTTATGGATTTTTTGGCCACTTGGGGGCAGCAGAAACAGACCATATATAATACAAACATATTACCACCTCATAAGTTGATATGGCAAACATCCAGCAGATGCAGGTGTGTAAAACATCATTTTGAGTCGTGTTTCTGGCCAACTCTTGAATTTAAGTCCAATATTCAGTCTTCTTTCGGCTCCGTTCTGGTCTCCAGCAGAAATATGTCTTTAGCTGCTTCACAGTATTTGCTTACTTTGTCTGGTGTTTGGTGCTGAGCAGATAGTGTACAGAGGTTAGTTTTTTTTTTTTTTTGCTGAGAGCAGCTGCCTGCTGCAGTCAAAAACAATGCTGGTGAGAGTGGTGAGACTGAACCAAAACAATAAAGTTGTGGCTTTAAAAGCTAAACAAGGCGAAAGACACAAAACCATTCAGGAGAGGAACTGCAGAGTCAGGCGGCGTGTGTTTATCACTACGAGCAACGCCTTTTACACACAAGTGGATCCACTGTTTATGTAAAAATACTGATGAAAACAGCTGTGCTAAGGGTGGGATAAACTATTTGCTCATCTTTGCTCAACACTGACTCAAGTTTTCCCATCTGGAGTGAATCACGGCTGGAGAGAAACAGGTGAGGAATCTGAAACACGGCAATCCACCGAGTCCTGCAGCTCAAATAGCGGCTGAAGCATCTGAGAGCCACTGAAAACTGCTGCTACTGAGACTGGGAAAGTGACATATGAGCCCTTCATCTCTGAGCATGAAATACAGACAGGATGTATCAGCAACATCCAACAGAATGAAGCCACTTCACCCATGATACGTTCAAGGACTACAACTGCAGAGAAACGTGACGTTAAACATCAATATTTCACACACATACTTCGTTTTCTTTATTCATGAGTATCAAAAATGTTGACCTATGCCCCCCTCTGCTCTGCCCAGGCCGCTTATTTCTGCCCTGCATTGTCCTCATGGATCATTTTATGCTGGGAAATAGTTGGCGAGCAGAAAGTGCAGCAGTGCAGGAAAAGAGAAAGCGCTGATCTGATGCTGGTCTGGATCGTTATCTGCAGATATCAAACAGAGTATGACTGCAGATACGCAGGATACAGCAGCGAAATAAGGAGGCAGATCATTCATCCCTGGATTACAGACTCAAACCTAAACCACACACTTCAGGTCATCAGGCAACCACATAATAACCCTGTTATGATGTTAACCATGTTGTTGTTTTTAACTAAACAGGGGAGCCCGCACGCTGTTTATCTGCACAGCTGGATGCTGCAGTCTGTGAATCAAAGCATCAGTAGAGGGAGCTTCACCTCATGATCAGTACTGAGCTATAGCTAAAAAACAAACTATGTTTTTGGACCAGTAAGTTAATCAAACAATATAAAACATGATCACACATCAATAAATTTTTCCAGCTTTGTAAACGATGTCGTGTATCATCAGCATTAGAAAGCACTTCCTGTCCGCCTCCTTTCTTGTTAGACACAATGGTCTGCCCTCAGGGCTGCAGGCTTGGAAAAGACAGCTGATGACCCCAGATCAGCTGCAGGGCTTACTGACGGGCTGTCAGCTGCTGCCTGTTCAGCACTCTGTATATACAGTACATAACTCTTTATCCAGTGAAAACAATGGCTGACCCTGCCTGAGCAGCAGTCAGTGTTTCTGTGAAAAGCCCAAAAACACCTGCACTGACGAACATTTGAAAAGCTGCACATCCAGTGACTGGTTACAATGTGAGCAACATGGTTTAACGTGCATAAGGTTACTCGTATGGGCGGCATGGTGGCACAGCAGGTAGTGCGCGTGCCTCACAGCAAGAAGGTCGCCGGTTTGATCCCCCTTTCTGTGTGAAGTTTGCATGTTCTTCCCGTGCATGCGTGGGTTCTCCCCGGGCTTCCTCCCACAGACCAAAAACATGCTCATTAGGTCAATTGGTGACTCTAATTTGTCCTTAGGTGTGAGTGTGAGCGTGAATGGTTGTTTGTTTGTCTGTATATGTTGCCCTGCAGTCGGCTGGCGACCGGCTCAGGGTGTACCCCACCTCTCGCCCGTTGACAGCTGGGATCCAGCTGTCAACGGGCTCCAGCCCCCCCGCAACCCCGAAAGGGATAGTCAGTATAGATAATGGATGGATGGATGGAAGTTTACTCTTTAAACTGCACTCAGTAATGCATACTGTGACTTTCAAGTCAGTTTGCAGAGCTTGGGGTGTGAAAGTGCAGGTTCAGATTGGAAAAAGTGAAATTAAAACCTGCAGAGTTTGGAATTTTTATCTGTGCAACTCATTTGACATTCATGCACTGTCAATCACAACACTTACTGTTTGTTAATTTTATGTGGATACATATCACTATTTTAAATGGACTTTAAAGTTTCTCACTTTAACTTTAAAGGTTTTCCCACTGCAAACAGTTTTCCTACAACGTCTTCATCCCATCTAAATACTGTTTTCTCTGCAAAGAAAAGGCCCTTACTTATTTAATGTGAAAACATAACATTACAATTCATCTGTTATTACCTAAACCTGTGGCTGATTTGGAAATAGCTATAAGAATTCTGTGTCTGCAGAATTCAAGAGTGAACCTGCCAAATGTCAGGAAGCTAGTTTGCCTCTCTGCCTCGTATGTCTGTAACACTAACCTGCTCAGAGGTCAAGTGCATCGACCCCTGCCCTGAACTTCTTTTTAACTGGATATCCCTGGCTTGAACTCGCTCTGCTTCAAAGCCCAGGCATCTTCCTTTCACCTGCACCTTCAGAAAGCATCATGACGACAGTGCACTGTTTGTGAAAACATGGTGATAAGGGCTAGACGGAAACCCTGAAGCAGACTGAGTGTTGAAGCACACAGAGCAGCTACAGAGAAAACTAATGGCACAGCTCCACAAAGGCCAAAGGTTAGAACAGGTTAAGAGCGCCAACTGGCTGGGAGATAAGCTCAGATTTGAAAAGCAGAAGCTCTTTTGTTCACATTGTTCTTGTTATTGTGTTTTCGCTTCTTGCAAGGGAGACCTGGCCAAGACGGCAGCATAAAAGACAAAACAGTACAAACCAGGCAATGGACAAAACACTACTAAAAACAGATAAAAAAGAGCAAAGCAAGCGAGAAAGCAAAAAAGAAGGAATGGTTTCAATGTCTTCCGTGCAAGTGGGGTCTCATTTAGCCATTCAGAAAACGCAGCTAAATGCAGCTCCTTGTAATTGCTTTCAAAATTCCCCCTCAATCCTCGTTCAGAGATCTGCATAAGCCTGAAATGAGCTCAAAATATCTGGGTCAAGACCCACAGCTGCCTGGTGGAAAGAGGTAAAAGAGAGAGGAACATGCTGGTTAAACGGGTGAGTTCTGCTGTCGGTGATAAGTCACCGAGGCCACGTAGCCTCGCTTGTCTCAGCACACACGGGAGATCATCAACAGGCTCGTCTGTTAAAGAGCTGATCTGTACCAAGTACATGAAAATAGCTGACAAGGACTGACAATGGGAGCAATGGCCTTGAGGTGACGACATGCTTACAAATGAACTGAGCCGCACCGAGTGAGCAGCACTGTCCAACATATTAAGCAACTCCATTGGGAGCGCTCAGTGAAGCGAGGGAGCTTTTGTCTCCGGAGCCTGGGGAAAACATTCTCAGCCTCTCCGGGTGGGGAGGACTTCTTCAGATCCCTCTCCAGGATCATTTAAATGCCTCCACCGCTTGGAAAGCCCTTCCAAAGTGCTACCACATTTTGCCAGGCCAGACTACTCCAGACAAACCTCAACTCCACACAGAAGAGCTTTTAAAAAAAGGCTTTCCTCTGGGCTGAGCCAGTTTCACCAGTCTGGCTGGGTTCTGTCTCCTCAAATTGGAGGCTTTCTGTCTCTATAAATGTCAGTCAGTCTGCTGTTAATCCTCTTCTCAGAGAGATGGAGATGGAGTGCATTCATTCAAAGATTGGTGTTAAACTAGTACACTCTCCATGGGACTCCCTGAATACCTGAAAAACTAAAAAGAAATACCAGCTGTGCAGACGGTGGTACCTGCAGGCGATGGGAGACATGTGCGAGGACAGGAGTCGCATTTAAATAAATTAAGATGCCTTGGAGATACAAATGGCTCTGAATATCTACACAGTTGGGTGCACACTAATTAAGAAACCGCAATTTACAAAGTATAAAGAAATTCATCATGGGAAAAAGTGAGTGAGCAATGAACTCTTCTGCTTCTGTTCAAGGTGATGTCACAGCAACAATATGTCCAACTTTTACCACAGTCGGTTTACATCAGTGCAGAAGAAGGCTGGGTGTTATTAGAAAATGTATACTATTAGTGCTGATACAAGGGTTTTCATCAGTTTACAAATAAGCCAAGTTTTAAATAGGTCGCATAGAAGAACTTTCCCTAAATGAATAAAACAGACTAAATTGTCTAAATTCAAATCAGAAATTGTTCTGTTTTCTATCAAAGTAAAGTGAGTATCAGGGGGATTGTTGGTCTGAAGAAATGAGACGTCTCAAGACGTCACGCTGGACTGGACTTTTGATAATTTTAACATTTCATGGACTAATCGATTAATTCATCTAGTGGCAGACCAAAGAAGTTCTGATCAGAGCTAGACAAATTTCAGTCAGATTTCAGTGAGATCTGACACCCGGCTCTAATGCACAACTAGTTTGTGACATTCAAAATCCTCTCATCGCTGGGTTTCTAATTCTGTGGCACACCTGCATGTGAGGGAGGTGGGAGGAGCGAGCATTGCTGATGTAAACACGCATTGTAAGAAACATCCGACCATGCTGCACCCTGACTCCCCTCCTAAACCAGGCGTTCTGCACCACCAGTCCCATCCCTGACTGAGGGGCAGGGCGATGCAGCAGCAGCAGCCGCTCTGCAGCAGCCGACCTGCTCTGCATCTCCCGGCGCAGACGCATTCAACGTGCCGCATGCAGCAGCGGCGGCGGCAGCCTCCCACAGCATCTCACACACACACGCGCTCGTGAAACGCACTATCCGAGCACAATGCCTGACCCCTGGCCTAACCCCTGTGGTCACGCCTGGACACAAAGGGGAACAAAAGCTTTTCATTCCTTTCATCCACAAAAATATGCAGAGAGTGAGAGAGAACAGAGGATTAGCATTCCTCCGTTTAACTCAACAGCCCTGAAACAGTCAGAACTTTTTGTTCACCCCCGCATCCATATGATGAGGAAGTCTTCGCCACAGAGGGATTGTGGGAAAACGAGGCGGTCCTGGAAGCGTATGACGGCGATGACAGCAGTCAGAGGGAGCTAAATATCAAAAAGCCAAGAGGAGTACCTTTGAGAGAGCTGATCTCATGCTGGATAGACCTTCCGGGATCCATGCTCGCCGTCTCCCTGAAGCTCCGAACAGTCGAGTCTGAGCTCTGCAAGGTCAGCTCGGCGGCGGAGCGGCACGCTGGAGGATGCGAACGTCTCTCTGCTGACTGCAGGCTGTTTCTCTCCCTCCTCTCTGCTGCTGCCACAGGAGCTGGCAGCTTAGTGTTTTTGCTCACTCCCTTTCTCTCTCCCTCTCTCTCTCTCTCCTGCCCGCTCACATATAGTCCCTGTCAGCAGAGAAATTGTGAAAGAAAGGAGCACACCTCCCTCCTCTCCACCTCTCACTCCTCCCTGATGCTGTCCCGTCTCATCCTCGTGGTGTTCAGGGAGGTGCCTCTGCCGATAACAGGCACGCTCCGCTGTCACGTTACAACAGTGCGTATAGCTGAGGCCAAGCAGGCAGTGCAGAGTGTGAAATGATGACTGAGGCGGGCGGTGCGAGGTACAAATACAAAGTAAAGAAATGCAGCAAATGCCCTGATAAAATATTACCCTAGTAGTCTAGGAGATAAACCATTTATGTTGAAATCTGGTGTTAAAAGACGATGAATTATTTTAAAACTAAACCATAAAATCTAAACCTGAGAAATAGTCAGTGGGTGGTTTATTTGTTCTTCATTGGGACAACTGTGTGTGTGACTCAGCATTATCTTCTCTTAAAACTACCACTGGACTGGAGGAGCCTCTATTTTTTATGAACAGTACTGCAGAGGGGGCCTTGGACCTCGGAGGAGTTCAGATGACCGAGCACTTTTGAGGAAAATAAACTTTGCAGTCGGATCGCAATTAAAATACGGAACAGCATCTTTTTGATGATACCATTTTTAATAAAAAAAACCAAACTGCACTCTGCAACAGTCAACATTCAGTTAACAGCTGAGATCACTGACGTGTAGCTGGCATATGAGGTCCGCTTTTGATGTGGCGCAAACTGCAGATGGAGGGCAGGAAGTGATTTGCATAGGATGCACCGTAACACACATTTAAAATGTATCAAACCAAGAAACCACGAGGAGCTCTAATCGAGTACCAAAAGTTGTTCATAAGGATGAAAAATGCAAGAAATTCACTAAAATTTTCACAAAAATTGGCTTGTTAACTGTCTGCCAATGGTGTAATGTTAGCTATTGTTTTAAATCCATGGTGACAGATTTAAAGTAATATCAACAAGCAACACGACTAAGACTTATCTTTGAAGGTGAAGGTCAAGGTTATGCTGACTCAGCAGTCTCCTCGAGCCTCCAGTGACTGGCTGACACCATGCTGTGTCGTGCAAGTCAGCAACACTGAAGATGTACCGTGATGGAAATTCTTATTATTCGTCTTCTCTGTTCCTCAATCATGAACCAAATGATTTCATCTTCTCTTCACTCAGTCGTAAGCATTCACTACCTTAAAGCCAAATGATTAACTACGCCATTTGATTAGATGTGTGTACGTGTTAATCTGCTGACCATGACGCCACGTATGTACTCATCTACTGATAAAGGGAACATCCAGCATGATCAAAGCTGCTGATTGATCATTGTCCTGACTGAACAACCCATTATGACGTGCCTATTGTGCTGACATTGTTCTGATGGTAACGTCATCCTATTTACAAGATAATGTATTGTATATAACCTAACAACTTCCCCTGTTCTGGGCTCTCTTCTTGCGTCTCACTCGAGGCGGCAAGGATGAGTCCGTCTGCAGGCGTAAGAATAAACTCCCAGAAAGACAACGAACGACTTTGTGCTTTTCAAGAGAGTGTTGTCTAAGTCTCACAGAATCCTGGAAAGCACAGATCATCTGTTTCACAATGTGCCGAGTCAGCACAGAGGCTTTGGTAATAGGCTTACACTTGGTAATATGGAGAAAGGCAAATCAGTCCTTTGTATCCAGGTGATGAAGCTGTGGACTACTCACAATGGAAGTGAGGCTAACCTGTCGACGTGGATGATGGTGCAGGTGTGTGCGAGTTGTTTGGTGTGTTTATCACCTCTTTGTGGGTTTTTCTGTGTCCTGCATGGCTTTTATTGTCTTTGAGATAAAATCCCAAAGTAACCCACTGCTCCTACTTCTATCAGTATGACGTGATCTGATTAATGAGGCAGCTCCGTAGGACAGATGGTCATGTGGTCCCATGCATCAGGGCCACAGGTCCACACGGGTTCAAGTTTCAGAGTCGATGCCATTTCCTGCTCATGGTTTGCCTTCTTCCTAATGAAGTGTTCAGTGGCCAGGCTACTTAAAAGCTTTCAAAAAGCATCTGCTGAAGGTTCTCGGTGCTGCACGTCTGACTTATTCCACCCATCCAATGCTCTGACAGCTGCTTTTTATTATAAAAGATAAATAGCTGAAATATTTCACATTGCCCGCAAACCCGAGCACACACACTAAATCATGATACCAGAAGTTAGAAATGTTAGAAACAAAACAAGGCCGTCTTCAGGAGGTAAATCAAAAACATGAATGACTGGGGACTAATGAGGATGCCCGTCTTAAATCCCTCAGAACAAAGGGAAGTCATTTGGCCCATATAAAGACAGACATGAGCAGAAAAATGGATGTTTTTCCAGCTTTACTCGAGCCACCTGGTTGAGAAGAGCCTATTTTCTCCTCTAACAGAGTCCTGCTGAATTCAACAGCCCGCCTCTGACCTCACACTCTCTCACACACCGATCCTTCATCTTATGTTTGTGCCCAACTGAGCTGCTAAATGATGACGTCCAGCCTGAGAAAGCTTGTCTGATACAGAACACCTGGACAGCAAACTGCATTGCACTGTTGACATATTTTCAGCCATGGATTCACCACAACCTGTGCTATAGTGGAGAAGCTAGCGGGGAAGGCTGTAATGACCGCTTCTCTAATCAATACGCAATCAATGAATACTTGTCAAGCTGAAGGTACATCACGGATCCAGTTTCAGCCAGCTCCAGCAGCAGTGAGGAGATGAAGAGCTGCAGCATCTGTGGGTGGGAAGAGGAGGGGACTGACTGAGAGGTTAGCCCCTCGAATGATGACTCTCAGATTTGAATATTAACTCTGGGATAGATTCGCTTCCTGTAACATGGAGCAAAATGGGAAATAAACTCTACTGAGGGGGGCAGTAAGCATTCAAAATGAGCATTTCATTTTGAATGCTTACTGCCCAAAGAAGCTGCTGCCTCTGAAGATGAAGACCTCACATATCCACAACTCATATATTATACAACAATTATACTCTCCCATATACTGACAAATGCCCTGATAAAATATTATCCTAGCAGTCTAGCAGTTACATAAGTATAAAATTAAGCATGACAAAATGTGAGTCTATTCATTCAAATGCTTCTTTTTGATGCCCACTAACCAAAAAAAGCTCACGGTCAAGAACACAGTTGTACAACAAAACACAGATGTCCGTCCTTTGTAATCAAATTTCACTTTATTATGACTCACAGAGGACTTTTATTGCCTAAATTGAAGCTCCCGGGCACAATTTTCTCAAATCCTTACTTCCAAGACAACAACGGCCCTAACAGCAAACTTAGCCATCTTGAGCACGAAGCATCTTATTGACAGACCTCATTAAACAACCTGGGAGGAAGTAATGCCTGTAGACATGACTCAGCAAACTTTTTCACTTGGAAATGTCACAGCAGGGACGGCACAGGTGTAACTCATAACGGTACTGGTGGATGTGCTTCATTTAGGTGTGGCTGCAAGCAAAGCAAGTGATCCAGCTTGCAAGCACTGGAAGCAGCACACGTCAGTGGAATGCAGGTCTCCTTAATGGCACTAGTTACAGCTGTTTGACAAGTCAAAATTTCTACTGACAGATAATCAGTCAAATACCAAACTGCAGAGCTGCAGCTCTGGTTGGACTTTCCTTTACAGATTTACTAAGAGTCGTCCCCTCACACCTCCCTGCTGTTTCATACAGCCTCAGTTTCATCCCAGCTGTTCCCAATGCTTCAACGATCCCTATGCTTCACAATGCATGTGCAAAAGTTTTTAAGATTTTCTCATGTAGCTACACACAGAATAATTTATAGTAGCTAAAAACAAGCACAACGAAGCTGAACAAAGATGGACTCAAACAAGCACAGAACTTATCATGCACATACAAGTAGGTGAGAAATGGGTGCACATATAAATATATATAACAAGCAAGTCAAGTCTCCTGTAGATTGTAAACAAATGCAAATAATGCAAAGGAGCATAAAATCATGACTGGACTGAGCTGCTCCAATAGACAGTTCATAAATCATCCTACAGCAATTATCAGCTCACACAGAAATCTGTTTAATGTCACGGCTCTCCAGTGTTAAACTCTACTGCTCGTCCTCGTAGATCAGCACTTTGTGAAGGTATGCAATGAAAAATACAGCCTCCCGGTGATGACAGGCGGTAAACACTACGCACCAGCTGGCAGGCCACACCTGAAACATCATCTCAATCATGACACAACAACACAATGCTATTTCTTTACCAGGCATCTGTCCTTTGACAAATATATCCTCAAGCCGGGGGACTGCAGGAGCTGCACATTTTTTAAATGTTATGGTGCACTTTGACCACGGGGAGGGACAAACTATCATCGGACTGGGTTGAGACACCTGAAGGGATGCATGTTACCTCAGTATACATAGAAATGGTATAACATTCATATCTTAATAAAGTTAGAATCAGTGGTGGAGGAAGTACTCAGACCTTTTACTCAAGTAAAAGTAGTAGTAAATACTACTAAATAATACTAAATATAGAAATAATATCTGAGAGGAGACAGGAAATCAGGTTTCCTTGCTAAATGTCACGGCGTGGCGTAGTAACCCATCTGACTCTACACCCGAGTGATGCTTCTGTTTCCACGCAGCTGTTCAGTACTACGGTGTCAAGACTGAGTCTGCAGCACAGCCAAAGTCTCATGCCCCCCTTAATCAGAGGTGGAAGACCTGATACACCCTCTCCGCCCCTCTCTGGGATGTGGATCTTCCCATCATGGAGTTCAGCCACGGAAAGCTGGAGTTGGACCAGTACACTCTGTGGTGAGAGGGTGGACTGGTGCAGACAGAGCCAAACTGGTCTCAGGCATGACGTACACCATCAGAGCAGCCCAGAGGAGGTGATACTGCGCCTCCGTCTGCATTCATTAAAGTGATATCAAACTCCGAGTGCAGTTGTTGTGGCTCGTCTGCACTCACACATAAACAGAAAGACAACAAAGCAGCCGGGGAGTCCGCTGTCAGCGGCTAAAAATAATCTGTTTACTACAGCCTCTCCCCGCTTCTCTCACGCTGAAAAAATTAGCAAATTCAACAGTTTATCGAAGCGACAATACACAACAAGGTGTCCTGATACACAGAAATAACAGACAAACAGTGATGTTTCCTCCGTTGCATCCATTTCTTTCAACATCAGGACACCCAGGAGGCTTATTTTGCAAACGCTCCAACATCTGTTAGCAGAAGGCGTGGGAACAATATTTGGCAAAAAAGCTGAATAAAAATTGTGTAACCTAGAGGCTATTATGGGCTGTTTATGCAGCAGATTGCACATTGGACTTCTTCCTCATCACATCCCCAACAACAGGACCCTAATTTGGTCCCACTCTATAGTAAAGGTTCACATATTCAGCATTAACTAGTTGCTTATTAACATGCATATTAGCAGCATATTGCCTCTTTATTAGTCATTTATAAAGCACTTATTAATGAATTCCTTCCTTACTATCAATAAGGAGTAATGAGGAGGTTGTTGAGGGAAAACTCTTAACGGCCTCTCAGTTGTAGAATATGAACTCCTGCTATTCAAATTCAGCACACACCTGCCAGCCAATCAGGGACAAGCACTATCCAAGGAGACGCATCTTATCAGACTGGATGCTGCATTCACACATAAAGTACAGAAAAAACTCCCGCTGCAGTTCATTAACAAGTAAATCCAGATCCAAACGACTGAGCTCCTCTTAAATTTGCTGAATCTGTGCGAGCGTCTTCTCTGAGGCTCTTTAAGACAGAAGAAAGACTTGAGAAGGGGGCACCAACGCTGGAGGAATTCACAGAATGTGTCACGATGAAAAATGGACTCTGAGGCCCGCTATCGTTCACATCTACAACTGTGAAAGAGACACATTCAGGCTGTTTTTTGGCCTTTTGTGTAGCACTGACAGAGATCCACAAGAGGCTGTTCTGGGGCCAGCCGGAAGAACAGTTTATGAACAAAGAAGAACAAATCCATTCTGTTTGGATGGAGTTACTGTGACCTTTACAAGTGAATGAAAGTGTATCCAGTATATGATTAACACTGATCGTGTCACTGTGGAGGGAAACCTTGGATTCCTCGACCCATCGTGAAGCTTTTACTGCTTTGACTGAAGCAAATTTCTTCTCAACTCTCATTGTCAGTGTTGCTACTGTTGAATCACTTTACCACATACCCACGGCTAAACCGTGGGAGGGGCGGCACAGTTGGGTGTGTATACACGGAAAAGGCAGCAGAGCTTCCCAAACTCGGCCTGTTGAAAAATAGAGCACATGCCAGCCAGCTCACTACTGACATTCCTGGCATTAGTCTGGCTTAGCGTAGCATGCCAGAACCAGGGTGTTAGCACCATTGTTCCACTCCCCAGGACCAGTGTGAGGCCAGGATCTCTGCGTACCCTCATGCTGTACCCAGGTTAGGCTGAGGGATGAATGCAGCACTCTGTAAGACGGACTGATGAGTCATATTGGTTAATACTGGTTGTTCTGAGGTCGTTAATCAATACTAAGAATGGACGTATTGTGTGTGGGGACACAGAACGTCTGAAGGCAGGGTGCAAATCGTTATTTGGAATCATGTTTTAGTCTATTTTTGTATCTTTAGTAGCGCGTGGAGGGATAAAATGACAGTTTGTGTTTGTCTCCTGGAGACTGAAATCTCCCCGCGACCAGACGGATTTCTGTGCCGGTGACGGCAGAGTAGGAAGACATCTTTCAGAGGGTCACTGCTGTCGGTCAATGCCTCACCAGGCGTATAACATCTGTATCTCCAAACACCGTGGGAAAGCAAACACCGACATCACACGGTTACATCACCTGAGGTTAACTGTTAAAAAGCTCATTGATTCTTTTCCACTTTCGGGAGTGAGAGAAAAAACAGGTTCAGTAACACGCAAAGCACAAAGCACGCGAGCAGGAAGCGAGAATATCCATCCATACACTTGATTATGTGTTCAGTGGGCTTTTTAATGCTAAATACCATACAAAAGTGTGTGTTTTATTAAATTCTGAAGAAATTTTTAAGTGCATTTGCATCAATAGACATTTTTAGATCTTACATTCATTTTATGTTACATAACATTTCTGCATTTTTTGCAACATTTATGGTTCTAAAATTTAAAAAAAACTTTGTTTAAATTTTCCAATAATGTGGTAAAAATTCATTCTTGACAAGGTTTTTCTGGAGTTTTCGGGGTGAGGAAGACCATGACACGAGGCTGAAAGCTTCCCTGATTCAGGTTAAGATTAAAATAACCTGGTCGAACGAATATTTTGCGGCGTGGTTAGATAATTAACGTCAGCTGTTATTGACTCCACAGGTTTGGGAAGACACTAATCCTCCGCTCCAACACAAATCCCATCTCAATTACAGCAGCTCTTCATCTCACCAGCAGCCTCTGCCAGGCTGGGTTCACTTTACCGTGGTTCAGGGTTGGGATTTGCATTTCTCTGTAGAGCTGAAACTGTTCCACATAAGAAACCTGAGACACTGTAAAGAAACCAATTACATCTTGATGTCATTTATCATCAAAGGGGATTTTGACTCGGAGAAAGAATGTGAACTCATCTCACACTGCCAGATGAAGTGGGGCGGCCAATGGAGACTGTGCTGCAAGCAGGTCTACCTGCAAGAACAGTGCAGTCGGAGACCAGCGGCCTCATAAGTTACAGCTGACACCGTCATTATATCGTCTCAGATGTAAGAGCCTCCCACCTTTGGCAGGCGTAACAGCTTTTCATGCTTCTGGCGGCTTCAGTATGATTTTCATCAGGTATCTACTCTGCACAAGGTCTAATTTCAGATTATTTTCAAGGTTATTAGCCCCCATTTCACAGATCTCAGTGGATTATCCCTCACTAATTATTCAAATAAAAGAGCGTCATACAAAATTGGCCTTTGAGTTTGCTGTTTTTTAAAAGGTTTAGAACCAGTGAATGAGCTCTTTGTGTGATTCCAGTTAAGCTCCAACAAATAATCAAATTAAGTGTTTATCTGCTCCACACTTTGCAGCAGAGGGTCCTTTCAGGTAAACAGTCATGTGAGCGCTGAAACAATAGAAAATTACAAGCATTTCCTGAACACAACATCTCCAAAGTGAGGATCTGCTGCTTTTTTCTAGTGCAAATTATAAACCTAGTAGCCTAAAAATGGTGATTAAGTTATGGTAAAACTTAAAGAAAATGTGAAAACTCATTGGCTCAAGGAAAGTTGAATTTGTGAAGGTATAATGTTTACATGCACGCACACACACACACACATACGCAGCACACAATATGTTTCGGCTGCACATGTGAACAAACACAGACCAAACAGGTCAGCTTGCAAACTCGTGTGAAGTAGCAGACAGGTGTGAAGATCCTGCTGCAGCAGAGACTCCTGGGTAATCCACAGTACACTGAGCCGTCCTGCTGCCACGGCAGGGTTGGGAGTGGGTGTGAACACATGTGAAGATAATATATGAGTGTGTCCTCTGTCAGTGGAGGTCATCACACCGAGAGGCCCGAAAACTAAACATGAGCTAAACTGCATCCTTTTTTCTCTCGTCCGGTGCTTCACACAGAATAAATCTCAGTGATTTACAAAATTTCAATCAAAATCTTTACTGCTCATCTGTAGGTTAAGACAAAAAAGACACAAGCTAAGACAAGGCTGTCTGTCTTAGTCCTTACCTCCAGGTTTAGATCTGACACTGACGATAACACTGACAGTCAGAAGACGCACAGACACCCTCGGGGGGACGAGTTTTCTCCCTAAAATAACTCCTCTCTGTGCTCACATGCAGACTAAATCATACTCCATGACTGAACGTCTTGTCTGAACGCAGCACACACACACAGCCTGCCTTCCACCAGCAGGCCGGAGGGCCTGAAGAAACGATGATGAAAGAAAAGCTGCTGCTAAAAATCGCACGTCCATATTTTCCACAAATCCATCCAACAGCTACAGACTGACTTATTTTTCTGATCGGCGTTAAACTGCCGGAAAACTGCTGTTTCTCCTTCTGCGTGTTGATACTAAGAATTAGATCGTGTCAGCAGATGACTGACGGGAGCTGAAATTAGCCTCTTTTAGGGCTGAAGACAAACACGGTGCATTGAAACTGGACACGTAAACAAACAAATCACACCCACACACACACACACACTCTGCTGGGTAACAGGCTTGTGAATGATGGGATCATTTCACTTTCATACAGCAGAGTCTTTGCTGTAAATATTATATTTACTTTAAGAATTAGTTTGACATTTTGGAGGCAGATTGTGGCGTTTCAGCTCAGGATTAAACAAAAGAGACACACGGTGTTAATTAAAGAGCTTTAGAGGTGCAGTTTGGTGGATTTTGTTACTTTTGGAGTCCTCCAGCTAAAGGTCCTTATGCTAAGTGAAGCTAACTGTTAGCTACTGTTCATATGTACTGTACAGACATGAGAGTGACATGAGTGTCTTATGTCAGATTCTGCATTTTAACAAGCCTGCAAAACAAAATTATACACACTGATAATAGCTTTATGAGCTGTGTTGTTTTCAAATATTCATTGATTAAAATGAAGAAATTAGAACATTTTAATAAACATCAGTGTTCTTCATCTCATGGCTCTATTATCTTCATTAATACTGGACATTAAAAACACACTGATTCTGTTTCTGCACTGACTGAGGCACCCCAGACTTTCTGCTGCCACAGCGTGGATGCTTTCTGACTAAAATGTGACCTTTCATATTATGAAAAGGTTACTTTTTTTTGTTGTTATTGATTATTAGTCACCAGTACTGCGAGATGAAAATATACTCCTGCACTGAGGCTCAAAACTTAGTCTAAAGGATGTTTAGACGTCCACAGAGGAGCAGGTGTGCCTGATGTTAGTGACGGCGTCTCCTCTACATGATTTTCCCTTCTGACAACCTGCTGGCTGGACTGATGGGACCTGTTGCGTCTGTGCATATGAGTGATTTTCTAGGTGCACGGCATGCGTGCATAACTTGAGGACAACTGCTATTTTTGAATTTGAGGTCAAGTTGCATGAAACCAATCTGAGGCAAGTACTGGAAGTGAAGTGGAGGGGGTTTCTCTGCGGACCCTCTGGTTCAAGAGTGACTCACAAGACAAACTTATCTGAGCCCTTTTAGAAGTGACCCCTGCTGGTATTTACAGTACACACACACACACAAATACACCACAGAGTCCACATGCACTGCTGTAACTGCAGGTTTCCCAGTGTGTTAGCTTATTAAGAGTGTTTAAGAAGGGGGAGTGGGACTCTGAATGCACCTTCCGGACTGGATTTCATTACAAAGCTGCACTTTACAGGGCAAACACAAAGCTGAGATCATGCAAAAACAAAGACTGCTGTCATTGTCTTAGGAAACCCGTCACAGTTTACCTGAAACTGAAATTAATAAAGGGAAAAATAAAAGGTAAAATGATTTTGTAGTTCAATCTTGTGTGTTTAGTTCGAGTTTATTAGTTTCACCAATTATTAATTCTCTAGTTTTAATAGTAGTTTAACAGTCTTTTCTATATTTATTTCAGTTTATTCTAAAAGAGTTTCAGACACCTTGTTTTCACTTGGATTTAGTTTGCAACAGTGATCTTAGAGCTTTATTAATCTTTTTGCATATTTGGCAGCAAAACCACCAATTAACCTGAGAAGAATGCATAGTTTAGACTAAGACCAGGAAGAAGTTCACCTTAAAAGACCTGAGGAGAGTCCTCTGAGGGTCACCTCAGTCTGAGGCGAGGTCACTGGAGTCATTAGTAGGCTCAGGTAGTTATACATTATCTGAGGGAGTCTTTGCAGAAGTCAGTCCACCCTGAAAGAGTCCCGCCTCAGTATTTTGGATTTTCCAAGCACTTGTGGGGAGGAAGGACACTGCAGCCAAACATCTGTTACGTTGGGAGCTTTGTTCTAAAAGGAGATGTCCAAAATTAGTAAAATGTGACATGTATTTCAAAGATATTGAGGGCACAGAAACATCCATTGATGCTGCAGTTTAATGACATTTGCAGAAGGACAGACTACTTCTCATTATGTAACTCACTGCAACCGCCCAACATCTCATTGAGCTAAATGTCAGGAGTCTTTTTAGTTTGTCTTTCAACCAGAATAACTTGAAGGCTGACAGAGTAAACTCCTGGGATATATTTGCAGTGAGTATTTAAAGCAGAGCTGCATGTTTTACACTAATAGATCTGTTCACTTGCTATTATAACACAGAGCTCCACTCAGCCACACTTAATCATTCCCACGGGAAGCTGAATTTCACCTGTTGCAGTAAATTATGCAAATCACAAGACAGCTTGTGCAAGAATAACAGCTTGTTTGATGTCAGATTGAGACATACTTGTGTGATACAGAAGCTGCCAATTGGGAAAAAAACAGTTCACGTTAAAACTCGCTGCGGTAAACATGATAAACAAAGCCGCACATGAGGGATACTTCTTCCAGGATCTGATATCCCTCACCACTGTTATGAATTTTGAGCTGTTGTCAACACGAGCAGTGAAGGAGGAAGAATCCATCACTGTCAGCAAAGCGAGGTAATGAGAATCTGAATTATCCACAGTATTATTAATAATTACACCCGCTCAAAATAAATGAGAATTATCAGCTGCAGGTTATTAATGGCTGATGCTAAATAAGCCATATTTGACATCTACACACACACACACACAGACTCCAGCATTGGCCGTGGAGTCCATCTCAGGACAAGCCTCAAAACAATGACCCCATTTCGGCTCAAAAACCACAAGAAGCAGTTGATGAAAACAACTTTCACCCTCTTCATACTCCACCTCTCTTTTTCGCCCGGATTACGCGTCCAGACTTCCCATTTACTCTGGATGTGCAATTATCTAAAACAAATAGCATCAAGTCAAAAAGACAACAATAAGAAACAGGAAGCGAGATGTTGGCAGATGGACTGGAGGTTAGAACAGGGGCGTGGAGCAGCAGACTGGTGCCAGAGCGACACAGCAGGGAACGCTGCCCACAGTGACATGCACAGTGGGCAACCGCATGGGAAGAAAATTACTAGACTGTTGTGACTGGATGGAATGATACTGTTCCCAACATAGAGACCAAGACTAGGCCCATTTGTCTTTATTGATAGTCTGTTGTAAGTGGGGTGAAAATTGTGGCCACATTTATGATTCCTCTTCTTACTTCTGAGCTATATTTAACCGGAACGTCCATGCAGCTCCTCATCAACAATGCCTTGCTTTTAGCTGACACACACACACATGCACACACACTATAAGCCCTGCACAGAACAAACTAATCATGGTTCAACAAAGAGGAAGCTGCTTCTTCGCTTATGTCCTCCTGTATGTGGATGGCCAGCGGGATGAGAGAGCACAGCTGTTCCTGTCAGCCTGTGTCCTCACCCAGACCACCTCCAGATGTTGCTGCTATTCACCTGCCTTCAACATTAAAGCAAGAGGAAGCTGGAACAATATGACACCTGCCTTACAAAAATCCTCCTATTCCTCCAATACTAATTCAATTCACTAAAAACATCTGGTTTTGGTGCTTAAAGCGTCTTAGTCTGGATTAGAAAGCGATAACGTCTAGATGTGCAGACAGGTTTGCATTTCGATGTCAAGAGTAACACATGGTCTCACGCCAACATTTGAGAAGCCCCAACAGCCAATTTTTCAATGCAACGAGCAATAAATCGTTGCATTGATACAGACTAAGTCAACTTTAACAGTTTAACTTATCAAGCCTCCTTTTGTCAAGCCTTCTTTGCACTTGTAGGACAGTGTGTAAAAACCAGTTCAACCTGCTGCTTCCAGCAGCACAGAGGTGATGATCCCTCCCACGTTTTGCATTGGTCAAACTCAGACTCATGAAGCAAGTAAGCAAATGAGCTTCAGGAACATCTTGAGGTCGATCCGGCTTCCTGCGCTCGCTTCCTGAAATGAAAAACACTATCAGGTCACGGCAGTGTTTACCCCGACATGATCAGCTGAATGTCCCTCTGATGCGCCACCTTGTTGGCTGGTAGCTCTTATCACTCATGCTGCACATGCTGGACCTGAGCCATTCACCCAACGGCCACATGTCTCACCTCTCTGTGCTCACCAGTGACTCCCCAGTACGCAAAGGAGGCTGTCAGGTCAGAGAGGAGGACACAGATGGCAGCTCAACTCCTTTGTGGGATATTTAATAGCTTAACCTGAAGGCCACAGCTTTAAACTCTCACTCATCTGAAGTGAAACCACTGTGACTCACTTCCACCAAACAGCAAAGATCTGATGCTCTGTGAAAAGGTGTTTGACCACTTATCACTATCATGTCTACAGTAGAAACATTCTACTTCCTGTTTCTACATCTCACGGAGGGCCCTCTCGAAGCAAAGTGCATCTGTGTGAATCAATATGGAACCAATTAATGCTGGTAAGTCAGTCAACATACTACACTCACTCACTCACACCAAACCTCCCATTCAAACATGCTCTCAACATGGTTGCCATTTGAATATGTACTGTGCAGAAGAGAAAAGGGGGGCGCTGTTACCTTTGCACTTCTCTCTGACGTTCTCATAGGCTTGCACATAGTCCTGCTCCTCTGTCAGCCGCTGACCCGGGTCAAACATGGGCATGGACATGATGGCCTGTCTGATGAGTCGTGGCTTGGGCACCTTCCTCTCTTTTCAAACTTTCTCCTAAACTTTCCACTGGCACTACACACCCCTCTTTGACTTTCTGTCCCCTCAGTGCTGATAAAAGCCTTCCTGGCTGTCTGTCCACCTATCTGTCTGTCCCCACCTTCTTCCTCACCCACACTCAATCACAGTATCCCCTCTATAAAGCTGTAGATTTCATTCCAGACCACCACCACTCCCCTCCTCTGCTTGAGAAATACCCACAGAAACACACACACACACACACACACACACATATCAGACCCTCCTCTTAAAGGCACAGAGGCGCACCCACACCGCAAAGATAGACGGCAGTTGAGGCAGAGCTGCAAATCCCACAAACACACACACCGCACAGACCAACTCCACCCCTGATAGAGACACACATGGCTACCTCCATGAAAAAACAAGTGACGGAGGTGCGTGGGGTTATTCGAGTTCCTGCTGCTGGAGAAACTGGGGCAAGGCACGCCAAGTGGATCCTGCACTATTCACAGCTTTAAAATAAACTCCCAGAACACTTACACGGATCTCCTCAAAGTCACGTCATATTCCCAAAACTGCATGACGGCAGATTTTTTAGCTGAAATGCCAGAGAGCCACACCTCTTCAGTGCAGGACAAAACACTGGACCGGCGCTGGTTCAGTGCTGGATCACACAGCTCAAAGCTAACTAAGCTTGAAAATTACAAGCACAGCAAAAGACTTTAAAGCTGAAACTTAAAGACGGAGCTTCTAATAATCGCCATGTGATATCAGTTGTGCTTCTGACATACTTGTTTCTATGTGCATTTCTGCTCATAAGGCAAAACATAATACATTTATATGATCCTTTAAAGTCTGACAATATCAACTGGCCTGCTCTGATTTAGCTGTGAACACTCTGATTCCTCCCATTTACATGAACATTCAACTGAAGCTCTTATCAGGTGACTATAAACAAGTGAAAGATAAAGCATGAGTCCAGTGCACGGGCTGCATCCTCCAAGGAGTGTGAGTGTTCGGCCCACATTGCCAAGGAAACAGTCAACAGATCAACTACTACTAAGAAATCCCAGACCCGCTCCGATGAGGCAGCGACAATAGTACGTCAGGATGCCAAGAAAAACTGCAGCTACATAATCTTCCGACAAGGAAGCGACGCCTGGAAGAAGCACTGAGAACTCACCACCGACAGGAAAGTCTGAAAAGTTCAGAGGAAAGTTACTGTGAATTCTTTCCAAAAAAGTGTGTGTTCCCCTGGAAAGGTTTCCAGTGGTGACATGTGTTGAAGGACTGTGCAATGGAGTTATTAAATTTGTTCACTGTATTTACTTTCTGTCAATATTGCACCATGCAAGGATAGATAAGAAAACTACAGTTACACCTGTCAGTGAGGTAACAAATTACAACTCAATGCTCACTATAGAGTAATCTATTGAGTGTGTGTTATGGAGAATCATACCAACGGCACCTCATGGTGTTTGTACTGTGTGTAATTATGTGTGTGCGTCTGTATGAGCCACAGTGACATCTCAAACTTCTCCATTCGCTCTAGTTCTAAGTTATATTAACAATGTTTGACCAAAAATTCCTTTCAAAATTGGAAGTTTAAGCATGAAATAACGCTGATTATAAACCACTGCCACCAGACACAGTGCATATGAGCACTGTAATGCTGCCACTGAGCCATAAATATCTATGAACTCCTCAAATATATCAAAATTACAGAACCAAATACCATTAAAGGTTCTGAATTAAATTTGTGTTGCAGCAGCAACACAGAAATCACTGCACAAATGAATAACATGCAACATTAGAGTCAGAACAGTGATGCATCTACACTCTCGCTGTTAAAAGCAAGAAAGTACTGCAGCTATCCTCGCAGCCTGAGCACACATGTGTGTGTTATCACTTTCTCACACAGCTGGGAGTTTTTGTTTACTCTGCGATCGGGAGAATTTCATCCGCATGAAACTGCAAATTGCAAAAGTTACACAAATAAAAGCTTGACATGAGGAATGTGGAAGATATTTCTGAGTGTACTGAAGCGCAGCCCTGCAGCTTTGAGACACCCAACTAAGTGCAGCGTTTCTCAATCAGTGAGTTACGACCTAAAAATGAGCTGCAAAAAGCTTCTGACAGCGATGATGTTGTGTTCATCTGTAATGAGTCCCAGCACCTGCAGCAAGTTCCACGGTGGTTTCCAAGACGCCATCAATCTCCACTAAGCATGTGAGGAGTTTCAAAACATAATTAACATGTGCATAAACAGAGCCAACTTTTACGTGAATGTAAAGCACTTAATCAATCCTCAGTGTGTACAGGAGAAACTCATGCTTCTGGTAAACATATATGAATACAGTGGAAGCACAAGATTATGCCTAAAATTACAGTAATGTTGATCTTATTGAATATAACCATCATTTATCTACAAACTCCTGTTATTGGACTGTTTCCCCTGATTTTTACAGACACATCTACAACAGATGATTTGATATAACAGAGCAATCTGATTACAAAGCGTTATTATGATACCTGATAAAGCATGACTGTGAATACCATACAGTTGCATTTGGAGCCCTCAAGTATCACATTTGATATTGGCCTAAAAATCATTATAAATCAGAAAATAACAGTGACTTAGTTGGAGTAAATGACCTGCAATTTACATGAGAGCCACCATGAAAGAGTCACAGAAAACAGAGGCTCCTACAGGGAGTCGTGCTGTTTCCACAGAAAATCAAGGAAAACGTTGTCACCGTGCTGTACAAGCAGCCTGACATGTCACCTCTGGGGAGCGCAGTGCAAACCACCACTTCACTGACAGCTCGTATTTAGAGATACCGCCACAATAAAACTGACAGTCTCACAGTTTAACAATTCAAAACTGACGGCTCAGTGACTTATTCCACGATTTGTTTTTCCACAGCATGCTGAACAATCTCTCTACGCCACAGTGTGGGTATAAAAACAAAAACATTTCACTGTTTCCTCATCACTGGCCACTGGACAGTGTCTCTCAGAGACAAAGTCTCACTTTTGTCTCTGTTTGCTTGTCTGGCTTTGGCTCGAGTGACTGACTGCAGAGCCAAGCAGCCCTCCCACACATCACCAGAATAAAGACTCTGTGCCCAGGCGGTGCCACTAATTTATGTTCTCTGCTAAACGAAAAGAAAATAACAACACATCTAAGGACGGATACGACCTCCCCCTCACTGTCCATTGACTGCTTTTTATGTATTCATTCATTTGTGTTTGTAAGACGTTGTGTGGTTACTAGTTTACAGGTTGGCGACCTGAATGCTGATCAGGGTTGAATTGCAGTCAGTGCAGGAATAATGTGCCCTAAAGTTATATATTAGTGTCATTAGCATTACTGCTCCAGTGTTAGCAATTAGTTACTGTGGTAACAGACACTGCGGGTCATCAGTAGCATTATAATCTTAAGCATCTTTAACAACTTCTTCATAGAGTTGATGAGATTATTTATGGGTAATCATTTAAATCATTATTTCATCATTTACAAATGAAGTAAGACAGAAAGAGGCAAAAAAAAGAGTTTTAATGTAATTATAATTTACATTTAATGTGAAGTATGTCATGTAGGGAATATCTAAGTTACGAGTAAAGTGCGTTACACTTGAACCAGGAAACAAAGCGGTAAGAAAACTGTCGAAAGACTGTGTCTAAATTAAACATCAGAATTTTTAAAATGCATTTATTGACCAAGATAGCCTTGGACACTGTTTGAGAGAACATAAAGTAATGTAACAAGTGTAATTTACAACCTTGTTTGGCCAGTGACTCTGACAAGCCATATAATTTTCTGTTTTGTTTTTTCTGCAGTCTGAACATCTGCTCTGTCTGTCCAGTGACTCAGCTCAACATGTTACTGCTGTCCACACATGTTGTTCTATGAGACTCAACATAGGACATGGAGAAAAATGTCCTCCTGGAATCAAATGAACAGTTCATGAAACCATGCTTTACCATGACACCCTGATAAACACTGCACAGTGAGGGAAGGGACTCATGAAGACACGCTCCAGTGCACTTTATCTTTGGATACTGTCCTCTAGTGTCCAGCTTGTGTACTGCACAAATCCCCCTGTCCTTGGAGTCCAATCACTGAGGTAAACAGCACTCAACATGTAACTGTAGGACATTTTCATCTCATTTCAAAATCATATGCATTATCTCTTAAAACCACAAGCCTAAAGGCAGTCTTCACTGTTCTGAAGTGACAGGACAAGCTTCAGGAGACAAACATCACGCATTTGTCTGAAAGATGGAGGAAAGTAAGGTTTGCACTCAGCTGCACCACAGGGTCTCAGGGTCCCAAAGATATCGTTACACACTGCTGATGCAAGCAGCCACAGTGAAGACTGTGAAATGTAAAATCAATAATGGATCCACAATTCAATATTCTGACAAAAAGTGCACCAAGCCCCACGATGAAAGCAGTTCTGAATAATTCATCTGAATGTGATACAAGCAGACCCTGTGACGTTTTCTCGACCTCCTTGAAAACAGAGCAAAGAAGTGAAAGAAAACTATCGTCGTGACTTTCATGAGATGCTTTTCTGTACAGTTTGAACATGAATGTCTCAAACAGGGACGTGAGTGTGAAGTGTAAACTATGGAAGACAAAAACAAGAAAGTAAGGATACCTGAATTTAGGAGGAAGAGCAATCTAACGATTACAACACTGACAAAACAGAAGTACTTTCACAGTAAACAAACGAGAAAAGCCAACTTTCTGCTCCCTGCTCATTGTGTCTCACAGCTTTGTGTTGCTCTGTGTTCTGTGGTGAAGTTAAACACCATTCAGCTGAGTTCCTGGATGAAATGTGGAAAGACACAAGATTGCACTGGTACTGCAAGAACACTGTACTCCTCTCCCACACTGTAGTACAGCATTAGTCATGGTGTATTTCTCACTGAGAAACAGGATGACAGATCATCAGTTCAGAACCTAAAAAAAGAACAAAACTGTGTGATTCAGGAACCACAGACCAAAAACCAGTCAATCTCTCACCACTTCACCACTGTGTTCATGCTATCACCATACCAGAACTTTGGATCTATGGAAAAATGCGTGTTAGGCATAACAGAAACTGGCTAAACGAAGGAAAAGAAGGACATCACAGACCATCTTGGGTCTTGGCCACACCCAAGATGGGAAAAGGCAAGACTCCAAATTAGAAGGAGCGAAGTTTGTGAAAAACTATAACGAGGCTCTTTACGTCTTATGGAACAAAATAATATTATGTGATGGGCAAGTTCAGACAGAGCAGCTGTACAGAGCATAAAAGATGAACACTTGCATGGGGCAGTTCAGTAAAACATACTGTATTTTCCAGAACTAAACATCAAATAAAAGCCAGATCTCCAATATTGGCTTGGGCCGTGGTCGACATGAGCAAATAAAAGCCTGGTCTCAAAAAGAGGCCATGGGAAGAATACCGCTCTTCTTAGAGCCTCATGCACACCACAACAACACATAGAGAAAGTTACAGTAACTAAGCTGTTATTGGACAGTTGCTATTCAGAGGAGGGGTTTAGCAATGTGTCAGTTAGGCCTTAACGCTGGAGACGTGTAATCAATGATCAATCAAAAATAAGTTACACAATAAAACATCTCAGCACTGGTGCAGTAAACTTTAAAATATTAGACTTTAATGATAAGAAACTGAGTTGAGTACCTGGCTTACTTGGTTTTTATAGCATGTAACGTCTTACTGCTTTCACTCTGATTTTTGCCTTCTCAAAGCTGTGACACTCAGTACTGTACTTTATATTTTTGGGCTAATTAGGTTCATCCAATCAGATCTGATTAGAGGAAGTAAAAATTCAAAGAAACAAGCCTTTACTTAGGCACAGCAGTGCTTTAAGCTAAATGTAAATGTGAGCATGCTAACATGTTCACAGTGACAGTGCTGATGTTTAGCGGGTATAATGGTTACCATGGTCACCATTCTCTTTTAGTGTGTTTGCATGCTAGTGTTTGTTAATCTGGGCTAAACACAAAGTTTAGGCTGATGGGAATGTCATTAGTTTTCGCAGGTATTTGATCATTAAGTATTGGTCCTGAGGATGGTACCGGAGGGAAAGTTGAACAGAATTGTAGAATTTACTTATTTGAGTTATTTAGAGTTTTGGCTAATAATCATGTTGCATTTGTGCAACATTAACTCGAAAGCCATGACATTCCTTTGTAATAAGAGATTAGTGTTTGTACTAAGGACCTCATTAGTACAGTAAATAGCTCACTAACAGATTCATTCATTCAATCATTTAAGGCCCACTGGGCCCTGGAGGTTGTTAGGAGCCATGGCTACAGCAATATGTGACATGCCAAACCAAGATCGCTCCCCTCCTCTCTACAGATCTGCTGACCTGTGTAGTCTATGACAGAGTGTTCTGTTGCCAGCACTTTATTGTCTTCCTTTATTGCTATCCTCTGTATGGATGTCAACAGAGCAAATGCCAAGAGTCACAGCTGATCGATAAACTAGCATGTTAGAAAGCTACAAAAACATTGATACACTCTTACTGACGTCTTATTTATTGTCAACCAACACGGACTGCCTCTCAAACTGCCTGCAGCTTGATAACAAATGGTTTCCATTTGTTGGGAGACAAAGCTGAAGCTTGAACCGTTTGTGTCTCACAAGACTAATAAATCAGTCCAGTGCCATTATGGCACCAATCCAACGAGACAACACTGACACAGTCACCTTTATCTAATACTGTAAATTTTACTGTAATTTTTTTTTTTTTTACTTTTACTTTATTTCGAACATGTAAAATGAAACAGAAGGTAGTTTAAAAAAAAAAAACGATTAATTACAACAGCAAAATAGACAATGAAATTCCATTCACAAACATTTAAACCTCTCAATTTACATGCGTGAAAAGTAGTAGGAAGAAGTGTAAACTTATTTAATCCTACCCCTTCACACACTACCTATTTTGTCTTCTTTAAAAACACTGATATACAGTCAATTACCCATATATCATAATACACCCAAATCTACATAATCACAAATAGTTTAATTATAATTAGTATCAAAACAAACAAAACAAAACAAAACCCCTGGTGATTAACAAAGTCCCTCTACATTCCTATACCTTGTGAAGATCATTTCTTTATACCTGTTTTTAAACTGAATTATGTTTGCACATTGTTTCAGCTCCACACTCAGTCTGTTCCAGTTTCACTCCACAGATTGAAATACAAAAACTTTTCAATGTTGTTCGGACACTTAAAATCTTTAAATTTAAATTTCCCCTCAAATGATAACCTCCTTCTCTATCAAAAAACAACTTTTGGATATTCTCTGGTAGTAGATTATTTCTTGCTTTGTATGAAATTTGTGCAGTTTTTCACCAGCATCCCGCACGCATCCACGAGCACTACAGGAAGTAAACTTTCTGTCTCCAGAAATAAGTTAACCCGATATCCACTGTCTCCCTAAACTGTAGCTCATCAGCAAGCTCTGCAGAAGCACTGCGAGTCACACAATCCTGCTGCTGTTGTGTGTGCAGAGACAAAAACACCAAGTCACACAATACTGCTGCAGTACCCCACCCCATCAAATCAATATCAGAGACGACCAGGGAGGGGGGAGAAAGAGGTTGGTGTTGGTGTGGTCCAAAGAGACAATATGAAGCAAAGACCCACCACAGGAAGTGCTGAGACAGTGAGTTGCATCATCTGAGTCCTGCCTCATTGGTCAGAGTTAACAGAGGTGGATAAGCTGCAGAACCTGGACAAGATTTATAGGGATACTGTAGACAAAGAGACACTCCTCAGAGTCTGAACTCCCCTCCATGGGAATAAAATGAGCATAATGAGAGAAGGTAATGACGTTGTTCACATTCCATCCCTTTCAACAGCCTACAGGAGTCTTTGGGATAGTGTTGAGCGTGCATATGAATCTGGAACAGTGGATCGTGACACTTTAATCACCTTCATCCACTATAGGTTATGTAGTATCTATTGAATTAAGATGGATTGATTTAAACCCAACAATCAGTGTGCTACCCTTTGTAGCTGCAGAAAACAGCCAGCAGCATCACAGCTTATTGTTTCACAATTAAGATATAGAGTCACAAAATGCATGACAGCATAGGCAAACAAATCCTGAGCTCTTTAAGTGAAGCAGAGAGTCGATAGCTGACAGCACTGGCAGAAAACTCCAGCATCGGACTTGAAGTGCACAACAGCCAGTATGACGAGTGGATGACAATAGGGATGCAGAATAACAGTGGTACGTCATCTGTATCGGCCAATAAAGGCTTTAAAAAGAAATACTGTATCAGCCCATGATGATCATTTTTCTGCTGGAATGACGGGCCAATAACATGAGGCTTAAATTATGAGCTTGTGGTGTGGAGACTGCTCAGTGTCAGAGGAGCCAAACTGCATTCCTTCAACACTGCAAATTGAATTGTTCATCCTAAGAGCCGTCATCCAGATCATAACAATGAGTGAAGAGGCAAGCATTAACACATTCGGCGGCTAATGCAGCTTGCAGCATCTATTATAGACTCACAACCTGGGGTAACATTGGCGTAATCAATACTGAGGGACAGTCAAGAGAAACTGTGAACGTTGTGCATCATTGAAGTAACTTGTTTTTTTCACATTGCTTTCTGTGTAGGCTCACATAGCCAGACCTAATGTTATCTCTACACTTCCAAAACCACAAGCTCTGCGCTGCATCAGTATGTGTGTCTGTTGCTGCTGTATGTAAATTATTTGATAGACATGCCCTAGGGTACACTGACTGTTGTACTTTTACAATATACTTTGGGTTTTCTGCCAAATAAATGCCGTTGAGCTGCTTAATCCTACCTCCTGTCTCACTCTGAGAATGAATCATGTTGCATTTACTTATCATCCCACATTATGGGACAGGTGGATGCAGATTTTCATTCCTATATTAATTTCTTCTTTGGTAGAATCAAGTTTTGAGAGGAGTATCCCTTTATGGAAAATATCAGCATATCAGATATCTGCAAAACTCCAATATCGTGCATCCCTTGATAGCAAAGCTTTGCCAGCAGCCACAGTGAGGCTCACAAATCAAACACAGTCATCGCAGTTATCAATTATCGCAAAGTCACCCCAAAGTGATATTTGACCGTTAAGAGGACAGGCTCCATAAGAAATGCTTCATGAGTAGCAGCTTTAGCAGCCAGTCTTAGCTGCAATGTTACAGCAGAGTTTGCATATAAGCACTACAGCAGCATGGCCACTTGAGGCTGGCTCCAAAGGTGAGTCAATCGCCACAGACCCCCATATTTAAAATGTCCAACTTAATAGCAGAAAAAAAAACATGTTTACAGCCTGGTCTCTATAGCTCATTTTCTCATTCATGCTTCACAATGGCTTTTCAGAAACCTACGGGTGACGTCACGGAGACTACATCTATGTTTTATACTTCAACGGGCATAACCTAAACAAACGACACATGCACCCCCCCACAGACGCTTTTACCTCCATATTCTTTCTGCGTGAACATCATACCTGCAATGCGGATGACAGCCCTCTCTGCCGGGTCCAGTACATCTCCAGAGGCGGACTTGGAGCGCTTGATGCGATGGTGTTTGGGCAGGTTCCAGGGCAGCGTGTCTCCAGGTGATGGAGAGTAACTTACTGAACTCAGGTCACTGGAACTCTCCTCGGACGCAGCCCTGACCAGAGGCCTCCTCTTGGGCTTGTCCTTCAACTCCTCCATAGTCTGGATGGACAGAGTGGGTAGAAACAGAGAAACATGTACAAAACCTTTCAAAACAAGAACAAAAAACAATAATTTCTGTAATCTGTCATTACTGTGAAATGGCAATCCAGCCACTGAATACTCAATAGAAGTACCAGACCACCGAGGATTTGAAATATTCATGTTTTCTTCTCTGGAAATCACAACAGCAGGTGGTTTTCCTGTTTACCACCTTTTCAAGCAAACCACAGGAGCTTCTGAGAGATTAAAAATTAAGTGTTTCCAGGAATAAAATTGCTTGACCTTCATGACACGCCTGAGAACAAAGCTCTATGAAATATTACACACTGACCCAAATGTAAGACAAATGTGCTTCTCTGACACTTTTGAAGGACGCTTTGTGAAGATAAACGCTTTTAGGGAAAAAGGGCAACATTAGCAAACTCAAATTAAGGGTAATGTCTTTAAATAAATGGATCACACATTCAAAATAAAATTAAATAAAGAAGTTAATTGCAGGACCACAAAGTAAACGGAAAAGGAAACATGACAAAATAAAGGTCTGTCAAATTAGCTAGCTAGCATCGTATTTTAGCATCTCGGACGGTCACCATGCTAATTGACCTGTTTGGAGATTTGAACAGCTTTCAGTTTAAAAAAACAAACTGCTCTAGTAACTGTCAACAGACTTCATTTCGTTTATCAGCCATGTTTCTCACAGTCTCCTGTCACACTTTTGAAAGGAGTCCGTTTTGAGACTAAGAAATGACTGTTAGCTAACTTTACTGCTAGCTTAACCGTCTTTTTAGACTCACCATCTCCTAGCATGACTTTCTGTGACAGCTCATTTTTTGGCAGCCTGACAGACAATTCTGTGAAGTCCATTTCGAGGTTAAGACGTTGTTGGTAGTTAATTTCCTTACATTAACATTAGTTAGCAAAAAACTCTTTCAGCTGGACAAGCTAACCTGATACGTTTTAGGCCGAGAACGCCGGCTAATGGTCAGATGTGGAATTGCTAGCTTAACGAAGCTACAAACAACCCATAATGCAACGCTCTCCAGCATCAATTCAGAGAGCATTTGTTGCGAATGAAAATGCCTCGCTTGTTGTACCACATCCCATTGTTTCCTCTGTAAAACTTTCAGAATAACACATCATGCTATATTTGGGCTAATATGCTACAGCCGATTTTGATTGAATCAAAAAAACACTTTTACAAGTACTTTAGTGGCTGATATCAATATCATGCTATTAGTAAGATTTTTTTGTCAACATATCACAGTAGTTTATGGCAAATGTATGCAAAAATAACACATATAAAGTAATAAAGGTCACTGCAGACAAAACTTCACACATTTAAAGCAAAAACTACAATTGTTAGCTTTAAATTACAATTTTCAGACATCTTTTAACACATTTAAGCATAACAATGCAATTATATTACCACAATAAGTTAATGAATTATACTATTTAATAAGTGCCTCCATAATTCAGCCTAATGTGCATCTGTTCAGACAGACGCTCAGCTCTGCAGCTCAGTGCTCAGACTGCTGTCTGAAGTATTTTTCACCAAACTCCTCATTCAGAGCTGCTGTGAGGAGCAGGGCAGGTGCTGCAGATGCTCTGTGCAACGTCACCACGCTCCCAGCTCCTTTTTCAGCTGAGTCACCATCCGGCCCACAGGATGCTCTCCACCACCACAGCCTCTCTGATTGGACGGGAGCAGACAGGACCAAACTCCCAGGAGTAATGTCTACAGTGCATCAGACACAGTTCACATTCAGGTTATGATTTAACAAAGTGCTATTTCTGGCTACTTACTGTTTGTTGTTAGGACTGCAGTACTGCAACACCATCTATTCCTCATATCATTATTTAACCTTTATTTAATCCAGTTAGCTCAATCCAGCTGCACGGTGGATCAGTATGTATCAGACTGAGCTTCTGCACATAACATTTGTTAGTACATAATGACAGATTATTACTCAACCAGAGTGGAAACGTGTGTTTCAGCTGTTTGAAACCAGCATATCCTCCCATCCCTCAATATGTCAACTAATAACACTGCCTCTGAAAGTAGAACTGTAATGCATTACACTCCATTGACTGATCTTAATGGAGACTTGGGCATTTAGCCACTGTTTGAACAGCCAGCAAATACTGCTGCTCAGAGTCTAGGATTCAGTCTTTCATGCACAATGCTGCATCCTTCAGGAAAGGTCTGATACTGTAAAATTCACCTACAATACACACACCAGAGAAGGAGAGATCTCAAGGTTGACTCGAGGCACCACTGCAAGTTATCACATATGCATGTGAACTGAAATCCTTTAGTCAGGCAGGCAGCACAGCGAGAGCCTGTTTGATCACCATCTCTCTGAATTAATCATCACTGTACTGCAGAGCTCTGATCTATTCTGTTATACCATGCGCCATAAACATCTCCACCAGCATCATCACCTCCGTCCTCCTGCCTCTAACCCATTACTATTCAAAGCAGCTTTGTTTTTCCTGTATGGCCCTGGTCCAAGCTGAAAGCATCAGGGTGATCCGTAGTTACCAGGCAACGCCAAGGAGCATTCAAGAGCGTGCTCCTGCAACTCTCAGGACTTGGAAACGGAGGAAAGTTAAGTGATGTGTGCTGGTATGAATAGACTGGGACAGTGGGTGAATCACACTGACAGCTGACTGACGCTCCCCCCTCTCTCTGTCTGTCTGTCTGTCTGTCTGTCTGTCTGTCTGTCTGTCTGTCTCCCCCCTTCACAGCTGATGGACTTCATTAGGAGTGGATCTGTTGATCGTCAGTTGACAGAGGAAGCTGTCAAGTCTGGATCCTGCCCAGAAAACTCAAACTCGCAGCCGCTTCGAGCTGCACTGCGCCGCCACACCTGAAATCAGGCTCTCTGCCCTGAGCCGCAGAGAGGAGGGAGCTGAAAGGTGCACCTGCAGACTGACAGGTTAGGATGATGCTTTAAAAAAAAAAAACAAAAAAAAAAAAACACTCGGGTTAATTATAATCTGCGCGTTTTCAAATGAAACTAAAATCATGAGATTAACATCGTGCGCGATGCGGCAGACTGTGAACTATAAATAATCTGTAGGCCGGTTCCTGGTCTACTCACGCTAAAAATATCCAGGATGATTGCTGCTTTGGTCCCAGCGAAGCAATCGCAAAAAAAACCCGATCACTGCAGCGGTGTCGTCGGCGGATTCGTCCCAGTCAGACCCGCTCAAACTTCCCGAGCCATCATCCGCATCCGCAGCGGGAGTCGCGCCTGCGTCCTGCAGTATCCTGGCTGCGGGGCGTCGAGCCGGTCAGACCTGGACTGATCCGGGCTGCAGAGCGAGCCGAGAGGAGGAATCTGCTCCTTCAGCCTCAGCCCGCATGCCTCACAGGCGGCACGACGGCACCGGGGAAGCTGACGCTCATCTGCAGGCGCGAGTGAAGCTGAAGGTGGGAGCGGAGATGTGATCGCAGGCTCGATGCGCAAGTGGAAACTGAGCTCAGGTCAGATTGATTGCAGCGTGCAATCATAGGCAGGGGCTTCTTCACACGTTACACCCCTCAGACTGAGTTTTGTCCTTGATAGTCGAGCCTCTGAGGGAATCTGATGTGTTGGCATGCATCCCATATCCAGTGAGCATTTTAGTGCAAATCCCAGTGAAAGATGCTCTTAATGTGAACGTTTAATCAGTAATATTTTGAACTATTTAAACATCTTTTTAACAGGTGACTGCTCTCCTTAAGACTTCTAAGTGTGCTCAGGTTGACTCAAATTAAAACATATGTCATGATGTGTAATTCAAGCCTTTGCTTTGAACTTCACACCTTTAGGATGTTGTTATAAGAGAGGCAACAGCAGCACACTGCTGAGCTCAGCATCTGTCCGGCATGTGGAAACAGATGTTGTGATGGTGATTACGATCATTCTCTGTACTCCAGAAGGCATTTCTGGACAAAACTGAACTTACTTTTCAACTCAAGCTTGAAGTCAGCAGTACAACACATTCAAAAAGCATCTTTAGGGGTTAAATGGAACAAAAAAAAGTTCCTACAAATCCCTTTAATCCAGACAGAACTTTCAGAGTTCACATAAATTCAGTCGACTGAAAAAGCCATGACATTTTGGCTCCCCTGCATATGTTGGCATATTATCACAGTATTATCATTCATTGATTCCTGTGACCCTTATTAATGTAGATTCAAGTAAAAATGAAAGTGAATATGAGAAAGTGCTGTTAGTGTCAGATCTTCACATTAACTGTGCTCTGAATGCTGTCTACCAGCTGACCCCTGCCTTCCCTTTGATGTCACAAACATGCAAATGAGCAGCTATTGATCGAGAAATCTGTTCCATTTACTCCATTTGCCTTCTGAGTTGTTTATTCTGCGTCGTGTTTTTCTTCTTCGCTCCAAATGGGGCCGAGTCGCTCTGAGTCGAATTAAAAACTGTCATGCTGAGCCATTACATAATCACACCATGAATGATAGAGTGCTTGTTTGTGTGGTCCTACTACATGATTAGTCTCCCCCTTGGAGAGTAAATCAGTGGGTAGGGAGAAGTCGGGGGCCGTTGGCTCGGTCCCGCTCTGAGCCCGGTCTTGTACTCATGAAGGATGCGTGCCATCGGTTCTGAATGCCGGTGTCTGTGCCAGCTTTGTCCCCATTGTGCTGAAGGGTCAATCTGATCAACCAAGCGCTTCATGAAGCCAGAGAGCAGCGGGGCTCTGAGGGAGCTGGAGGACGTTCCAGCTCAGTTTAGACACGTATAATTACTGTGGTAATAAACTTAAATCATCTGAGTATGAACAGTCCATCAGAACCATATCAGCACCACAAGAGCATAAACAACACAGTCAACAGTGGTTAGATTCCAGTGGTGGAGGAAGTATTCAGACCCTTTCCCATCTCTGTCTTTAGTGAAGTAAAAGTACTAATACCACATGTAAAAATGTTCTGTTACAAGTAAAAGTACTGCATTCAAAATGTTACTTAAGTATAATCAGGAAAATGTACTTAAAGAATGAAAAGTAAAAGTACTCAATGCAAATTGTTATATGTGACATCATCAGATTATTTTTCCTGATGCATTGATGTTAAAGCAGGGTTTCACTGTTCTAGCTGGTTGAGTTGGAGCTCATTTTGATTTCCAACATGCATTAGTTATTTCTGCTAACCATCAGAGTCAAATTCAAAGAACTGTAAGTGGAAATGTCACCAGACATGACAACAGAGAACGTCTCTCTGGTGGTTCAACGTCCCCGCATTTATTCGAAGGTCCAAAAACTGACTTGTGAAACCAAACACGGTGGAGAAAGTGCTCCTGACATGCCAGGAAACGAGGCGTTTGATGACACACGGTGGAGAAACATTCCTCACCTTCTGTGATCTCACTGCTGTCACAGTTTCCATCCCGACTTTAAGAGGTCGTCTCCTCCGTTTCCTCGCCGCTGGACACGGCGGCCCCTGTCCAACGGCCACAGCCTCCTTCACCACCACTTCCTCTGAGTGGACAGCTGGCTTCTCTTTGGGCTTTTTCTTCCTCTGAAATGACACGATGCCTGTGATTACTTAACAGCTGTCCTCATGGTAGATTTCTACATGTCAAAGTTTCAGTGTGGAGCTTCAGCCACAACATGCTGCTTCAGGGGCCGTCTGCCAAACACACACAACTTCACTAACGTGGAACAAAATCCACTTTTTATTTCCAAATTAAGGCTCATTTCTGAGGGAAGTCCACTCATCAATTACAGATCTCACCATTGGAAAGCAGCAGCTTTGATATCTGGCATGCACTGACTGAGCCGCACAAAAGCCCCTTCTTCAGAGGACACTGATTATGATTAAAGCTGTCAGGTAAACAAATGGGGGTTTTGTTTTTCCTGCTGCTGAAACTCCCTGAAGAGGACAGGAACTACATCAGCTTAGCTCTTTGCACCCAAGTGAATAATTGAATGGAGCTTTTGAAAATTAAGCTCTTAATTGAGATCCTGATAATAGATTTTAGGGAGAGGATCTGCTATATTTTAAGATTATAAATGCTAATGTGCAGGCAGTATTGCCTGTTAGGTGTCAAACTGTAGTTATTTCTACACCCGTAGCCGTCACCTCTCAGCAGGCTTTGTGAGTCATGAGCAGTCAGTCGTTTCCTTCAGGATGAATTAAAGTCTGTCTCATCTTATCATGCAGTAATCAGCCATTAGAGGTTCTGAGGTATGCAATATTGTGAAAGGCGTGACGGTGTGGACCTGTTTTTGCCATAAATTAAAACCTATGGAACGTGTGACATTTCCATTCTTTCAATATGAACAAGCCTCTCTTTCATGCGGTGGCTGAAGATCACATGCAGTCATAATGAAATCTTTCACGAATCACAGTGTGACAGATGGAAATGTAAAGCCTCTTCGCTCTGCTGTGACCTCTGAACCAGCAGCACACCGTGATGCGAATATTCATGGATCATTAGTGTCTTTTGAAGAAGCTATGGCAATAAATTGATTGTACTTTGACCTTAAACACAGACATGGAGGTGCGTGCTTGTACAGTGTTTAGCTTTTGCCACACTGGGATCCACAGTTTTCCATCGCTGCATACAAATGGTCTTTAGATAGATAGATAGATAGGACAAGGTGCACCTGCAAAGGCCCGGTTTATATTAACTGTTAAAAAAAATCTTCTTAATGGGAAAAACTGACACAAAGATTGAGACTAAAGGAAGAACAAGTGGAAGAAAAATTGGGAATATGGACATTATACAAGACTCAAAATGGTGTTTGATGTTTTTGTTGATTGCTTGGTTTCTGTTTAATGTGGCTAATCTGTTGCCAACAATGATTTAAGTGGAAAAAAGTGTTGCGTTTGGGTCATGGCACAATTCTGACAATATTTTTAAGATTTTGTCACCTTTTGCACATTGAAAACATGAATCTTTTTGCATCTGAAGCCCCTTGTGCTTGTCTGCGCAGGCCTCTTTTCCATGAGTTGAGTTTGACTGACAGCCTGATAACTCACGGCCACGGCTTTACGCTGGTTCTTTGACAGGAGACCTCACACGTCTCGCTGTCCACACACTGGCTGCAGCGGGAGGAAATGGACCTCTGTTGGCGTGTTGGTGCCACGCAGACAAAGGGCTTCACTCATGGTGCCATTTCAGAGAGCCTCTCAAACTTATCGCACACAATGACTGCACAGTGTTTCTCCACTGCATAACAACACTCATAATCCCTGAGCCAAAACACACTGAGAGAGGCCAGCACAGTTACAGATCACTCAATATAACATGAGCCCACTTGCAGTATACTTAGTAATGGAAATGCTGCATGATAAAGCTGCAGCTGCTGAGAGGTTCGATTACAGCACGTAGATTATACAGGAATGCTATCAGCGACGTCCTCTGCAGGGACACTTGATGGGACAAGAGGGGTCTAAATCTGAAGATGGTCTGTTTCATTTATTGCATGACTTGTGTGCTACGTAGACTTCAGTAGATGCACAGCTGTTGCATGTTAAAGAACAATGTACTTTGTTTTGTGCTTCAGCAAAATGCCAGTTCCTCTTGCATTCATAATGAAACACCGCTGCTCATGCTGGAAACATTGAACGCATCACTTCCCCTTATTACGGGGACAGAACATTAAATGTAAAAACAGGACATGCCGTGGGTTGAATCACTACTGCACTGCAGGAACATTAAGTCCCGAAACATTTATAACCACACAAGGTGGGTGTGTGGCTTGAAAAAAGGCTGCTGCATTGCCATGAGGTTCAGACATTTGTGTTCCTCTCAGGACAAATTATAATAACTTTGGCTAGTCTTAAATTTTCATCATCAGGGCAAAGTTTTTATTCTTCAGAACTCTTGATTTAATAATAAAAATGACACCCCGGGCAGCCTCACCTGTACTTTAGTGCTAATGGGCAAATGTTAGCATGCTAACACTAAGATGGTAAACATGTTATTACACCTGCTTAACATCAACATGTTAGCATGGTGACGTTAGCATTTAGCTCACAGCCTGTGCAGCAAAGTATATTTAACATTTGAGATGTGGAATGTTGTGTGCACCTGAGGGACCTTAAGAGCATTAAGCCTGATGAAACCTTGATAAAATCCTTCCTTATGACACACCTACATGACTTTAAAAATGACATTTAAACAACTAACACTCTGTATTATGCGGGCGTGATGACGTAACTCGGTCTAAATCTGTGTCACACACTGACAGACATATAATCACACCACTTATTAATAAAGGCTCAGCACTGTGCATAAGTAACAATGAACTTGTCAAGCTTGCTGGCATCGTGTGCTCCTCTCACCTGCAGCCTGATTGAATGAAACTGAGCAAAGTGTAAGTGAACGAGGACCTCTGAAGTCTGAAGTAGGCATTACAAGCTGACGTGCTGATGACGCAACGAAGCAGACAGCACGTTGAGGACTTCATCATGACCACACAGGAGCGTGAAGTGTTCATGTTTTTGGTGGAAATGAGGAAGTTATGCATTGAAAGACAGAACAAAGGCTCACCTGAGTCGGAGCTTTAGGTTTGGAGTGCTTTGCTATCACTGTGAGAAAAAGAAAAAACAAATATTACACCAGAAGGAACACGAAATGTGGCGCAATCGTCATAATTTCAACTACTATCATGACGTGGTGAAAGTGACATCGCGTTAAAATGAGTACAATGCTGAGTCACTGTTCAGTGCAGGTATCCAGCTTGCAGAGACATGCAGGTTTCCATCACCGGAGCTGCACGCTGTCCCACGGCGTCACATCATGTCAAATTTATGACACATCATTAAGCTGACATTCTGCAGTGCGTGTACGACACTGAAGTGCAGCTTCACATCCTCAGCTAGCTGGAAAAGTATGTCTGTGATGGCTCACAGTAATGACCCAAAAATAAACATTTTTTGAACTAATGAGTATGAAAGACCCTTTGTGTCCTCTCACATGGGTAAAAGCACATTTAAACAGTAAACAGAGCACTTCCAACCGCAGCATGGAATCAGAGCCAGCACGAGCTGGCACCCTCTGGAAAATGTGGATACTGCAGTCTTGGAAAGGAATCTAACTTTTTACAATTACCGGATTTGGGAAAAAAAAAAAAAAAAAAAAAAAGCATTTCCACTGATTGTTCCTCCCAGTAAAGCCGAGCCTGACAGTGAGCAGCATCAGTAAGCCTATCAGAGGCCTCCACACACCCACAGGAGGGTGGAGGTGGGGCAGGGTCCACATACCTGCCAGGTACCTCTCCAGGGAGGGTGAGGAGCTCTGGTTCCAGCTGTAGCAGCAGAAGAAGAAGAGCCAGACCAGGAGGGTGGCCAGCACCAGAGCTAGGACCCAGAGGAGCCGGGCCACAGCCGGGTTAGTGACGGCCCAGGCTGTCAGGATATCCATGCTGAAGGCTGGTGAGCACGCCGCTCGTCAGCAGTAGAGCCTCACTATCTCGTCCGTCTGACTCCCAGAGCGGGACTGCAGCAGAGCTCATGAATGGGTTTCAGGGGGCTGGTTTGTGTCCTCTCGGGGCAGCCACGGTGCCTGCAGCAGCAGGAAGAAGCAGCAGCCAGAGCAACTGCAACCACAGATGGATACCAGCTGTTCCAGACGGAGCCCTGCTCAGACCTCAGCCCACGTCAGCTCTCAGTGTGTGAGCATGTGTGTGTTAGCTCGTGTATGTGTCTGTTGTGTTTTACTGGGTCCTGGAAAAGTGTGAGCTTGTGTGTGTGCATAAGCTAAACGGTTTGGAGGAGTGGCTAGGAGTTACAGCGGCTGGCATAACCGTCAGCCACTCCCAGGCCAAACATCAGAAGGAATCCTCTCATGGACCAGGAGGCTGTAAAGTTGAGGGGCCACTAAGAAATGCACCTGGGGCACTTCGCCCTCTTTACCTGAACACCTGCCAGCACTAATCTAGATGCCTGTCATTTCTTCGCAGTCATTAACCAGGCGTGCTCGCTAACACGACAAAGACTGCATGTGACTGTAATAATGCTTCAGTATGCACTGACAGCTGGTTTCACAGCATAATTACAGAAATGAAATAACTGCTGAGGAAACGCTGGAGCGCAGCGGGCTCTGCAGCGTCGCTCAGTGCTGAGGAATAAGATGTGGTTAAACATTGACTGACGAGCAGAACCAACCAACCAGCTCTAACTGGCATGGCTCCAACAAACAGAGGAGTCTTTAAAATGTTCTGTGTTTGTGTGTGTGTGTATGTGTGTGTGTGTGTGTGTGTGTGTGTGTGTGTGTGTGTGTGTGTGTGTGTGTGTGACGCATAGTCTGTGTCTTGTGAGTTGCTGTTGCAGTGCTTTCCATTCAGTCTGATCTTCATACGAACAGCATTTCTTTTCACATAGCAATCTCGCCTCTCACATCAGGGCTGGTTGCATGAGAGTTAAGACCAGTTAAGTGTTTAGTTTCCTTTAAAAGCCAATTGTCCATCTGTCTGTCCTTCCTTTTGGGACAAATACCAAAATTAAAATTAGGCATTGAAGTAGGAAATACAGAATTTCACAACGTCTGCAGGCGTAGAGATTGTGAAATGCTTCAACTGGCTGCTGACAGACGGAAAAGTAAACCAACTGCGCCATCTAGTGGTTAAATAATGATAAAGGAAGAAGAAACAAATCTCTTTTAGGAGTCAATGATGTTTAATGTTGATTGATAACACTTGACCTAAAAACCAAACAATACCATATTCTTAAACACTGTGGAGAGCAGTCCAGTTTAAATAAATAAGTAACAGGTCATCGAGCGTCGCTGCCCGCTCTTGGATAATGGTTGTTATCAGTTAAGCTGGCAGTTAAATAATTGCGCATTAATTCATAAATACATTAAAAAGCCTAAATAAAATCCCCATGAGCCATGTGCATCCTCTTGATACTGATTTCCAGTTTAATAGAAGCCGGAGTCTTGAGCAGCCCAGTTTGGTGTCTGAGAAAATGGCACAAAAACAAAAATAAAAACATTAGAAGAGGTGTTAGAGGACACGCTCCGACTGCTTCATCAAGTCAACAAGAGAGAGAAACACCTGCCAGCTTCTCTCTCAAAATGACTGACAGGACAAAAACAATAATGTTCTGACAAAATTAAGACTATACAGACTACCTGCACGCTCTTTGTACAAATAACTCAGCAAAAATGCAGCGATTCCCAGTTCAAGCACTTCTGCGCTGAACAGAAGGAAGCAGCTGAATGGACCAAAATCTAAGCCACAGGCAGCAACGAGCGTGCTTCACAGAGGTGAGCGATGTCTCCTCTAATTTAATTCTGTTTTAACAAGGAGTGAGGTCAATCACACTCCTATTCCATCATCACAAAGCCTGCAGCATTTCAGCCTCTACACACTCAAAGTTCCATCATTTGTCCCTCGTTCATCAGATCTGAACTCAACTCGGCGTGTGTGTGTGCAGGAGGCAGCGCAGGATGTGAGTTTAATCGGGATCACTCGAAGGCATCTGGAGTTTTGAGCAAATATGTCTCCGGCCATGCCAGATTTTGGTTCATACTGGCCTCCAGAGCATGCACGCTGAAACTGGTGACATGCTGTGCACTGGGTTCTGAGGTACGTGTTTTTGGTGTTTGTGGTGCCCCCTATGGGTCAGGCTTAAAACTCCTCCTCCCAATCATGATTTATGACAACTGGACAAATCGTTAATGAGTTATGGCCATTTTCCTGCTCGGTAGGTAAGTGTTTGGGAGGATGGCGGCCATGTTTTTTGGCTGATCTTGCTCATTTATAGTAGAAATGTTTGCCTCAGTCCAGCAGTGCTGTAAACCAGTTTTGGTGTTGATAGTCAAAAGTTCTATAGATATATATTACTGTTTTTCAAAAAAAGAAGCAGCAGCAGAAAATCCATCATGGTGGACTTTCATGGTCCAAGAGTCTTTGCAGAGCACACTGGGCTGGACTTGTGTGTCCAATTTCAAGTCAATCGGACTTTACCCAAAATGAATGGCTGCGTAAAGCACGTCAACTAACGTGGTTTCATGTTTCGAGTGTGAGCAGAAAATCAGTGGTCACAATTAAAATTAACAGAGGAAAAGATTTGGATTTCTTTGAAAATGTGGTGTTTTCTCATAGATCCATCAGAGGGCAGCAGGACTAAAGGAAGCGTTCCACACGCTGACATGACAGGAAAGAATGAGTGATGTGACATAAGGGGCGTGTGTATAATGAGTAAATAAGGCCTTTAGATTCACTGTTAGTAGGAACACTATGAACTGATGCTACAAAAAATGACTAGAAGTTCAAATAAATCAAGCCTTGAACTGGAGGATGTTATTTTGTAAAGAAAGTTCAGTCAGAAAAAAACCATTTCCTCTGTCCTCCACCAGTTAACAGTGATAAACGCCTCGTGCTCAGTCTACCTCGTTCCTGTTGCTGTGGGCCACTTTCTTCTCGATGTTCATTGCCAACATCTGGCTACGGAAGGACAGGCTCTTGGTCTTCTCGATCACCTGCTGGTACGGCGACACCGCGTTGTTGCCCATCACCACGTGACCCTGATGAACAAGTTCACAAACATTTATTTTAAGTAGGACAAAAGCGCTCGGGGCACCGGCAGTTAATCTCTGCCAGCTTTCAGGTGCCGCTTTCAGTCCTACATGAGTAAAATAAATACACTGACGTCGCTTTATTACTGCACAAATAAGAAGTCTAGTCACGGCTGTTTATGCTGGGCTCAGTGAATTGAAGCTCATTTGACTGAAGGTGGATGAGTGAATGCAGAGTCTCACCAGTTTGGAGTCGATCTTGGCATCGAGTCTGGCGTTACGGATGAGGTTGACGATCCACCTCTCCGCCTCCTCGGGCGTCATGTTGAGCTTGTCTGCCAGCATGCTGAGTGGAGAGGGAGAAGGAGGAGGGGGCATTTCAGTCAAGTAATTATCCTTTGGGGGGATCCAAAGTCTTTAAAGTTCCCTTTTTTTACTGTTGAATACACTTGAAAAACTGAGCGTGAATAGCATCTACAGTTCAGGAGCACTGAGGAGAAAAATCTGATCATCTGCGCACACAAGTTGAAAAGATCCTTTGATTGTTGTAAAGAAACTGTGCTCTCATAAATAAAGTGCCTGCACACACCATTACTGACAAACAAGCCCATTTCAAGGATGGTCTACCTGATGCTGATACACTGATGAATCCGACAAAAGGTCTCAAAGATGAAGAGACGGGCGTTCTCGATGAAATCCTCAAGGCAAGCGACCAAGAAGAAGTCATTCACAAGAACCTGAAGGAGTAAAAGACCATACGACTGTGAGCATTGTTCACTTTATACACATGCAAAGCATTCAAGTGCAGAGACAGAACGAGGAAAACGCTCCTTCCATTGGTAGTAATCGTACTAGTTTGGCACATTTTCCGACACGTGATGAAACAACATTTCTACGTCAGTGTGTGCAGCTTTAATTTGAAACCACGCACATGTTTTACTGGAATGATAAGTACACTTTAAGTGTGCAGCAGTACATAATAGCACCACACATCAACCACACATGATGTGCTGGAAACCATTTCCTGTGGTCTGGCTGTTCTGGCACAATCTGCAGCTGCTGGTTTGTCCACTCATACATTAAAATGTCCTGGTCACAGCTATCCGACCTCACAATCTAGAGTATTTATACGATGGTTTCTGTTGGGTTCCAAACTCCCCAAAATACAAGCTGCGTGATATCACACTGGAGAATCAAAGTTTTCTCATTAAAATGCACATTTATGAATCAATGTGCCTCTCAAACTCCTCAGGTTATCTGCTGAATAGGAGGTTCCTGTGGTGTGAGTGTGTCGGCTAAATCATGTCCTGATGTTGAGTTATATTCCCGTTCAAAAGAATATCTTTAGACAAGCACACAGGAAAAGAAGCCAAAATGCTAATAATGCTCACAGCCATGTCTAAATCTAAAGGGAAACTTTGGTATTAACTCACTTACTAACGGGGGCAACATTTTTTGAACTTGGTCCAGTGTAGAAGAAGAGCGCTCGGCTAAACGGGCTGCTATCCTTCAGGGTGTTTACTCACACCACCAGTGTCCGTCCGCTAAAAGAGCTTTTTGCCACTGACAGGCTCAGACTGGCATTAAAAGTGTTTGCCAACATTATGAAAAGGACCTGACAGAGAGAGAGGAAAAAAAAGCTTTTCTTTACATTTTGCTTTTTTGCTTTCGGCGGCTGCAGTGTTCTCTTTCACTACTGGACCAATTTCAAAAATTGGTGTCCCCATAAGTCATTTAGACACAAAAGCACAGCAGAAAAGAGTCCAAATTAAACTAGAATTACCACCTCATGGTTGTATGCTTCCACCGAACAGTCAAGGTGCAGTTTACATCCATGTCTGTCCACACTCGTAATATATGTCATGAAGACTTTGAAGGAATGTAATACAAGCTATTGAAGCTACAGTGGCAAACATGCTGTCTTCACTTAGGTCGCTTTCACACCAGAGCTGTTTGGTCCGCTTTAAATGGACCAGAGTTCGTTTCCTTGGATCGTTCGCTTCGTTTGGGCAGGTGTGAAAGCTCACCCGACCAAACACAGGACCAAATGTACGTAGTGACGCTACACGCAGTGTATCTAGGGGAACAAGTGACTGCTGACATTAGCAGTTGCTAGCTAGCTTAGCTCAATTGTCTGAACAACAATAACCCACAAATTCACAATTTGTCATATTTAAACAAAATCAAATCACAACTACCAACAGTCACAGTCCTTAAACTCTGAGCTCATATGTTGTCACATGTTAGATCGTCAAAGTTAGAAAAATAACACAATCAATCCCTGACAAGCTACGATAGCATTATAGGAACAGTTGCGTTCACTAACGTTGTAGCATTCCCTAAAATAATGGGGGGGGGGGAGGCAGGGATTTCCCCTCCTACTTTGTCCAATCGACGAGCACCATGTGATGCTGCTCAGAAAGTTCGGTGCGCTTTAGAAATCACAGTGTGAACATTTCTGCCAAATGTCAGGAAACTGCCTCTAGATGTTCCTGAGACATCGTATTCACAAGAATGGGACGGATTGATGGACAGCCTCATTGTGAGTCCTACAGATTTACGGAGCAGATGATGTCCCAACGTCTCTAACTGTAGTTTTAAAGCAACAACCACAGAAACATCTACTGGGATGTTCGTCCTCCTCAAATCTCCAGAAGATCTTTAAGTTAGGAATATATTCGGATTTTGAGACATAGCACCATCATTTTACAAGGAGCTGATACTGTGTCCGAAATCCAATTATGCAGAGCTTTGGTGTAAACACATAACGCACTACGGGGCAACAGTCACCCTTAAATACTAAACTTGTTGGCTAATTATTCTCAGAACCTCTGATCAAGACAAACCAGGTCCACTGCTGATATTACAATGTAACACAATGTAAGACCTTAATTCTACAAAAAAAACAACAAAAAAAACTGCAACCAGCAAAGCAAAAACATCATGCAACAATGTTTAGACAGTAATTAAGACGAGTTGCTGATCTCTAGAGGAAAACTGAACAAAAAAACAAGTAAATTTGAATTCCCCTGAACATTTAAAGCCAACAGAATCCATGACAACAGCACGACTTAATGAACTGTCTTCATTCATCCGTCATCGTGCTCACACTCTGCATCTGACAGGACAGTTGAGGCCTTCGCAATCACTGCATAATTTATACAAGAGGGGTAAAAGCCAATTGATCAGACTGCTTGGAGAATGCACAAAGTGGTCCCCTAACACAACTACAAAACTGCAGTCAAGGGTTTCCAAATAGAAGGCATCAGAGCCCCAAATCTGACAGCTGCTCCCCTTTGAAAACCAAACTGAAGAAAAGTAAGAGCCAGCAAATCAGGCCAGACATGGATTTGCTGAGGCTGAATAGCTGCGGAGTTAAATGCCAGGGACTCAGGAGATCAGAGCACCATAGCTGAAGGAAGCTTCATATTACCCCTCTGTCCTGGGAGACAGCCAACTTTTGTGGGGCGATTTAGGCCTTTGCACCATGACACCATGACAAACACACACTGTCAAGCAGGAAAACCACGGGAGAAAAAACTTCCTCACCGACTCACACTCCCTCAGCTTCTTCTGGGCGCTGTCGAAGTCGAAGTTCACATAGAGACACTCCACAAACTCTGTGATCGGGTCCTTGTACGTGTACGACTCCTGCGGGAGCGGCGGAGAAACAGCCATTCATGTGCTGACTCAATCCTTGATGCACATTAGATAAGATTTATTATGCTAAAAACTATTGACCTTACCTGCTGAATGACTTTCACCAAGTCCTTGAGCACTTGCCTGCGCTTTCGCACGTCTTTGTTGGTGATGACTGCAGTAGTAAGGTATCGCAGGATGTGTGGGCACATTGTCTGGATGGCATTCAGGTACCTAAAAAACACAAAGGCAGCACACAGTGTTGCTGGCATTAGTTGCCATCACAACGAATTTGGGTGGCATCAGTTAGTCAGTTAGCTCCAAAAGAAAAAAAAACAACATTTTCTTCCACACACAGAAGCTGCGCTGAGAAATCTGTGATTATACCAAACCTGCACACATTGAGTCCTTCCAACTAATAAGGACTAAATACAGGAGACAGGTTTAAGCTGTGAGCAAGGCAGAAGCTGGGTTTCCATTCAAATGGGGCCAAACAATTTAACCATATTTTGAGAAAAATCAGCCACAAAATAATAATTATTAGGAGACGGTTCTACGAGATAAGAGAGAGCCGTAGGTGGCACCAAGCGTCCACCTGGAAAACCATTATACCATTGCAGAAGAAGGTGGAACAAGATGATGGCCCTTTCTCAACATGCGTTCTTCTCTGTACTTGTGTTCTTGTGTACTTGAGAAACGTCATCACTCTCAGTCCAAGTACTGTTCCAATTCAAGAGTCTGCATCTCGTCAAGTACAGTCAAATACCCGGACGTGTTCTTGCACCTCCCATTTTATCGAGGATGCATCGGATGGTGACTTGTGTGGACTTGGGGCAGCCACGTATCCCAGAATGCATTTCGTAGCAACGATGTCGGAGCAGAGGACTCACAACTGTAAGCTACAAGTTTCGAAATACTACTGTTTTGGTAGTACAGAATGTGGTTTTAAGATTATTTTATGTAAGAAAGTGGATGTTAAAACTTAAAATCTGTGGTCAATTCATCACGATAGCACGTAGTTTAAAATTTGCTCCAAAGTTTTCGGAGATGTGTCGTCCTGCTAACGGACGAGCTGAGATGGTGACGTCATCAAGTACGCTGCCGTCCCAAATGCAGAATGACCGTCCTGCGTCCTCCCGTCCTGGAGAGACTGTACTCCAAGTCGAACTTACTAAGTCCGAACTGCCAAGTTCGTAAGTCCGAACTTGGCATACTTGGTATTGAGAAACGGCAGACATAACTAAGAGAACGTCCATTAAATGTAAACTATGTAACATTTCTGCATTAAAATGAATAATAAAAAACACTCTGAAGTGAAAATGTTTGACTTTTATCAGATTAAACCACGAATTAAACAATGAATATAGAAAATAAGATTAGATAATAAAATAATCTTCAGTTCCAGCTCAAAAAGGTCCGTTTATTAATGACTGACAGCTTTAATATATTTTCTTGAGTTGTGCACTCAAATTATCCTAAATGTCTAAATGCCAATGGCGACAAGGGAAACACCAGATGAGGGAAGAAGTCTGCGGATGTGAATACAACTTTAACGCGTTATCTTGTTGGTGGACATTTCTGCCTGAGTCACGTGAGACAGATTTTCATCAGAAACTCCCACAATACTTCACTTCATCATCGAACCACGTCTTGTTTTCATTGTTTTGATTGAGAAGTGGCAGAAATTACATACTGCGTTACACGTTCACTAAGTCAGAACTTGTTCAAAAAAGGTGTTTGCAGCTTATTCAAGAGCATAAACTTTTTCGGAAAAAAAGCGTTTTTAGCATTTTGCTGTTTCCACCAAACTTTTGTACTGCGATACTTTGAAATGCACAGAAAAAAACCTTGACTGAAACACAGTTAGTGTGTTTCTCAGCCCTGTGTTCTTGAACAGTATAAAGAACTTAATAGCTCAGGATTGCAGCACCATCAAACCTGTGTACATGTCTTGGGTTGTGTATCTAAAGGTTGCTGTACTGAAAGACTCACTGAGGCTGATAGAGGAAGAGCTCGATGATGTTGTCCCTGCCTTTAGGATGGTTGAAAAACACAAAGAGGGACCAATGGATGAGCCAAGTCCTCTGCTGGAGAGACTGGAGAGGAGAGCTCACAGACTGAGAGGAGAGAGGACACAAATGGTAGGAGTTGAGAAATGTTGCATCAGACAATGACGTTACACCACCACTACAACTCAGACCGACGTTCAGGGACAAACTTCACTGCCACAGCGGAGAGAAACGGCCAAAAAGCAGATTCACATGGTAACTGTGGAGGAAATGACTAACAAATAGCAGTAGGTCATCTATTCGACCTTCATCTTTTATTTGATTTCAGTCTGGGTACCTTGATATCTGACATTTCGTGAAATGAGCTTCACTCACAGTCCTCCAGCTGTCCACTACAGAACTGAGTTTACCAGAAACTGCAAAAGTCATTCCATGTTGCCATGTGCTGCTTGACCCATCTCATCTAATTTCTGTATTCCTAATCCAATAACCAATAAAACGAGCAAATCTTCATTCCATCTGTACAATAACATGAATTTTATTGACTCACGTTGTTATCAATGGTCTCCCTTAGTCGCGTGAGATCCTCCATGGCTGCTTCCCAGTTCTGCATCAGGATCTCCGACGCAAGTTTCCCCCACAGAGAGCTCAAAGCATTCCTGTCTGTTGAGGGAACCTGAGCAGAGGAAATATGGAAATAATAATTCATAAAAAATGAAATGAAGACAACTTAATCTAGTGACAAATGTGAGGAACTTCTTCTATTCTTATATTTTTATTCTTACCAGGACGCGGAAGAAGTAGAGGTACTCTGCAGCCCCAGAGTAGTTACCACACTCGTACTGGAATTTGGCGTACCTGTACAGAGTGTCTAGGTATTCTTGACGAAACTGAGAAAGACAAAATGAGGGACATGCACACTTAAATTAAAGCACATTGAACAAGACCAGCAACCATTTATAAGGAGGTAATGTTTGGCTTTGGCTGAAAGGTATGCCATGTCTGCCTGCGATTTAGCAGGCAAAGGGTCACTATAAAATGAGAGGCAAGAGCCTGCAGTTATAATGAATGTGGCTTTAAACAGTCTACAGTGCAGTCACACTAATCCACTCTTTCTCAAACTGCTAGCGCCTTTGCTTTTTTTTTTTTTCTCCCCTCAGAGAAATCCAATTGTGAGAGGCTTCAAAGCTGACAGAATGTGGCTGATAAGGGAATTTGCTGGTATCTTTCATCTTTTTAGGCAAAACAAAGCCTTTTTTTCACACTAACAAGTCCTCTCTCTTTTCAGAGGACTGCACGTGATGTGAAAATTTTATGTAACAACAAGTCCAACAAGTGTAATTCATCTGAAGATTAGAGAAAAAGGGTGAACTAAAGAAACCATTGGCAGAACAGTTGCAAGTAGTTACTCTGATCAGCGAGTGAGTAATGAGCACTTTGGTGGGTGTTGTTGGATGTTTTCGGATTCTGAGATTTGGACAACAGTCCTGCTGGCTTGCAGTTGCAGCTGGTTGTTATGGAAACAAAGACACATTACAAAACCCGCCTTGAAGATTAAAAAGCAGTGCACTTTTCACACAATAAGAGGTATCGATCAAATACAGTTTAAGATTTCAAAACTTACATTGTGTTTCTCTGAAAGGTAGTCGAAGAGCATCCTCCCATCTCTGAATGAGAATGAAGCAAATAGATGTCAGATGAGTCGTTTACAGTCCACAGACAAACTTTCACAAGGATAATACTGTCAGTACGATAATACAGAATGAGGAAAGCATCTGACAAAGAGGCATTTTTTTGCCAGGCTGATGTGACCTTGTAGACTGCATCTGTCGAGTGGTCTCTGGGTCTTCAAACATCTTGACAATTGGCTCCGTCTCTGACTGGAGCTGCTTCAGCTGGGCCACCACTGTGCTCCTCTTCTCCCTCAGGGCTGAAACAGGGCATATTCTCACATTTACATAATGTTGTTACATTTGTGGTGGTTATGACTGAATAAAGAGGAAAAACAAAAACAGCTAACCCCAGTGGTTTGTTCAGCTGGCTGGAAAATCAGCACCGAACAGCAAAATATTTTCTACTGTCCAGATTATCAATCAAACTTTATTTATATGGCACTTTTCATACTTAAAAGCAACACAAAGTGCCTCACAGGGGCTAAAAACAAGACGGAAACCCAGCCCTCCCGCCCCCATAAATACATACAGAGACATATAGAGACACACACTCACAGACACGCACGCATGCACACACACCCGCACACACACCCATACGGACAAGGCAAGGAATAAGCCACCTTTTGGGGCCATCCACACTGAGAAGGCCCCCGGCCCATGACTAGGGAGCGCCGCCCGAGACCACCCCGACCCAGGCAGACAGGAGGCCCCACACCAAGGTGCAGAGGCCTCCAGCCATCCAGGCCAGAGCCGTCCCAACAGCAACAATTATAATGCTGTTACATTTTGATCTTTTTGACCGGTAAACTGCTCAATGTGAGGACACCACGGGCAGTGAAGCTACATAACAAGAGGTCAAGTTTTCTTCCCTTTGACCATTTCCCTTAATGACATGCCTGATAACCGGCTTCCACTTGCATATTTGATGAATACAATGTGGAACAAGTCCTAATTATTACTGCTTAAAATCTATTAGTGCCCAATAGGTATCTTTAATTGTAATGACTAAAATCCAGATATGACTGAACGCAATGTTGTGGAATCAGACCAAAATATAAACAGCTGTCTTACAGTGGGGGATCTCCTTGTCCGCGTACAGGTTTTTGTACACATCCATGGCGAAGTCCACCATGTTTGTGTCGCTGAGGAGGTCCAGCTTTCCCTGGAGAAGCTCCTTTTCATTGTAGATCTGTCACAATTAAAAACACAACTATTAAACTTCATATGGGTCATCCACTTAATTAAACAAGTACACTAAAGAGAAAAAACGATATGACAGCAGGTCTGGCGTAACACACGCATGCTGCTCGTTCCATTAAGCCGATTGTCGCCAACGTTTATCCCGCATGCTAACGTTAAGCTAGCACGCTGGGTAACCATACTACGAAGCTAGTTAGCCAAACCTCTAACACCGTCAGTTTTCCGGATGCACAATCATTTCCTGCTACTACTACTACTACTACTACTACTACTGCTACTACTACATAACATTAATACACACTTTCATTATACCAGGAGTAGTTAGCTTTTGCTGTCAGTTAACGGGCTACCTGACTGCTAGCCGGCAGGGACGAATTGGTGCTAGCTACAACAGTATTTTCAGGTAAAATGACCACTGAGAATTGACTACATTGTAATTTGGGGTTATACGGCTTAAAAGCTGCTGTACCTCTTTCACGGACAGGAATTCCAAAAGAGGAAAAACCAAATGCCGGTCCAGAAAATGTGCTATTTTGGTTGTCAAATCGTAGTCCGCCATCTTGGAGGGCTTCAACGACAAACTTTATTGACAACCAAAACAGACGGAACCAAGGATGGTGACGTCATCTAATTTCCAAGCTTCATATTTTAAGAAAACAAATACAACTGACATTAAAAGACATTAAAAGACAGTTTAAAAATGCACAGTGAATTAAAAACGTGTAAGCAGGAAGCATTAATGTAAAAACAATTAATTACAAACAAGCAAATTACATTATACAAAGCTTGAGAGACAAAGTCTGCTCTCACAGTTCACAAGTGTCTGTGTCAATTTGTATTAACTGACATAATTAAACAAATTGGTCAAGTCTTTTTACATTCACCAACATTCACATCTGATCAACAGTGCTGTTAATGCGTGACATATCAAATTAGTATTAATATTGAATGAAATCTAGTAACCGAGATTTTTTATTCTTTGATAACATTTTTAGGAACCAGAAGCAAAGACTGAAAACCAAATAGCCTTGAAAATGTCACAGTGCCCCTGAAAGTGTTTCAGCCACATGAATGTACAATTGGCCTCAAGCTGTGGATGGGCCTGCCTTAGTACAGACTCACATCATTATCTCCTGTGGCTAAAGAGCTCCAGACAGTCAGGAACATGGTGTACAAAATAAGTCTTGGCACAAAGGCACACAAATATACCAACCAAATACATGGAAATAGATTTCAGGAAACACTAATGGCTTAAATGTCTTTGTTTAAAAAAAGGTATTACATCCACTAAAAGTGTCTGACATTGCCACAAGGGATTTAAGTCTCAAAAAGATTTTAGGTCAAACGTGAACAGAAGGAGACTTTGGACTCTGGACGTGAAGCCTACCTGAACCTGCTGCCTCACCGACCTCCTTGAGGTCAGAAGAGGGGCCGGCCAGACAGGTAGCAGCTGTCACCACAGCAGGGACTGATCAGCGATATGAGACACTGAGCTTCATGAGCATCAGTCAATGAAGAAAAGGCTCTCCTCAGCCTGCTGGGGATGTTACCAGCTCCACCCAGAGTCAATAGCCATGAAGAGAGATCCATTCTGTTTAGGGAGCCAGTCTAATTTTTCTGTGCCACTGGCTGCCAGAAAGCCGATGGCACGGGAAAGATACAGAAACAGTGGCACAGTAAGAAATCAACTGAATTTTATTCATACAATATTTCATTACCAAAGCCAAAGGAGCCCGAAAGGCTTAGCATAGAGCATGTCTACTGAATCTAACTGGTCAATAACTCATAAAAAATAATGCAATACTGTGTGTGAGCGATACAGTGTCCAGATATAATGCATCTATATAAGCCTGCTGGCCATAATACACCCCAGCTACTTATCTGTTGGCACAGTCCATTTTCATGGGTTAAAGAGGAGGTGCATTTAGTTTACAACTATATGTTTATCAAAATGGGATGAGTGCTGCAGCGAAGGGCCTGAAAAAGAAAAGTGAGGAAACGATCATGAATCTAAGACAAAACATTTTCTGTCACAATCTGCATAAACAGATAAAACAGCTTAGAAAGCTTAAAACAACAGATAAGAGTCTACAGCCATGCTAACATGGCCATGCTAACTGAAGCATTGTGGAGCTAAATGCTAATGTCAGCATGTTAAAAAGCTAACAGGGACAATGCTAATGTGCTGATGTTTTGCAGGTATGGCCATGTTCATTAACCTTAGCATGTTAGTATACAAATATTTGCTAATTAGCACTAAACACAATGTACAGCAAAGGGTGATGAGAACTTTGCAGGTGTTTGACACTTTGACCTTCTCAAGTCAGATGATCACTATGGTATGATGCATCCTCTGGGGACCATGTCTCTACTAAACTTCATGACAACCCACTGCTGCAAAGGTGTGGTAGAGGAAAAGGGAGGTAATTGCTGCAGGATTCAAGATTCTCAGTCAGTACAACAGTTCATGGCAATCCACTCAGTAGACAGGCGTAGCAGTGGACCAGCCATATGCTTACCATTGGCAAAGAGGGAGTGAGCAGAGCATATTCTCCATGTATTCCAAAAGAGTTCCAAACTGGCCAAGAAAACGTGAAGGACAGGAGATGAGGACACATGATTCTGAGGGTCTCCTTTAAAAACCCTTGTGGTAAATGTGTCTCTCATCAACTTGGGGGCCACAGTTCACAAGCGAAACCACTGAACACAGGCTGGTCCTCGGCATGTCTGTGCACAAGCAGTAAGAGTTAAATAGAGGCAGTAACTCATAAAAGCCTGCACAGTGTAACTTTAAAAAACTGCTCCCTCATCACTTTGCAGATCTTTCTCAAAGGCTGCAGTTGAGCGAAGGCATTTTCATCAGTTTCTGAATAGCGAGGCATTGAATTCCCACATGAAACCTCCGTGGTAGAGCTTATTCACGCCTCACAATGACAAAAAACCCCAGACTGGAGTAAATGTAATGTTGTTCTTGCTGGCACACATCACTATCCCTCCCCTTCCCCTCTCTCCCCCTCTTTCTGTCCATCCTCGAGGCCAGGACAGATCCCGGACTCCATCTCAGCGGCTGGCTGCCTTCCACTTCCACTTCTTTTTATGAGAACAAGAGCCAGCTGGATGCGGAGCGCTTCAGAGAAGAAGCCAAGGATTTAATAAAGACATAAGAGCGAGAGGCTCGAATGAAACTGATTAATTACAGGCAAGGAGTAAAATTCTATATAAAAAAAATGTGATACTGCGTGTAATATCCTCCCTTGGTTGATAATTCACATTCAGTGCCTTCTTGTGAGATTGCTTTCTTCCGGGTGGTATGCTGTACCGCTGCTCTGTGGAGCCACTGAGGATCACAAGTGTCAAAGCGAATGAATTTCCATGCTCTGACATTAAAGCAGTGGAAATAAGACAGCAGGAACAACAACAGCCTGTCCTGGGGACTCCTACCCCTCCCTGAACATCCACTTCCAATTCAGTTTCCACACAGTTTCCCAGCTAACACAGTCTGCTGGTGATGTTTGCTTGTGAATTGGTGGAAAACAAGACCAGCCATTGCTTGTGGCTTGTTTGGTGTGCTGGCAGCGCTGCAGTCACCAGGCAACAGTAGCGAGACACTTTCTCACACTGCCCAGCCCTGTAAATACAAGTGACACTATGTGGTGAGTGTTGCTTTATCACTATCATTGAAAACCACGTGAATACCTTATTTTAAACAGTTTTACCAGGACACAGTAGATAATGTACTGCTAGCGTTCCTCTGGTTTCTTTTGTCTTTGCTATTTTCTGTGGGAGGAGTCCACCCAGATGAGCTAAAATAAGCAGTTACACTTAAAACCAACCTGTGAGACAATAATCTGATGCACCACAAACTGTGAATTACACACGATGCAAGCGCAATATATACGTAAATAAATAGATAATTCTCAACACTGCTGGCTGAGCTCACTCTGGATGAGATGCTGTCTATCACCTAATTCAAGGGTGCACTTAAAGATCCAGCTTTGAACCTCGCAGAGCATCCGTCTGCTATGCTGCCACCACAGCACTTATGAGAGTGAGGGAGGCTGTAGTCACAAGCCTGAATAACACATGGCCGCAACATTTTATGAACACATACAAAAATCAGACATCTTGAGTTTCACTGAGTCTTCATGCCTAGTTTTGAATATCATAGAGCTCTGAGCCACTCCAAGGAATTTATACACCAACTTCTCCCTTTAGGTCTGTCAGCATTTTCCCCCCAAATCAGGACTGAGGGCTGAACAAAGAGACAACTTACGTAAGCTAAAATAAGGACTTTCCACTTTTATAATCTTATTTACTTGCTTAATACCGAATGGATTTGTTTGAGCGTTGAAATAAGTGTTTTGCTATTAAATTGTCCAAGTAAAGTTACAAGTCTTATGATGACATGATGTACTTTCATTATCCTGTATAGAAGATGCAGATTTATTCTTTAGGATATATTTATGCTGTTCTATCATTATTGCACACAATGCTCTTTCTGTATATGAATTATTATCTACACAATAACATTTATCTCCAGCATTGTGACCTGCACAAGAAACTATTCAGCATCCAGCTGTCTGCCTGTGTACAGCTTTCTATCTTTGTTTCGCTGCATGTCTGCAGGTCAATAAAGTTGATTATGATTATACAGTGTGTATATATATATATATATATATACTGAGATAGCAGGTAGCAGAAGCACCAGCGTTTCACAAAATTCAGACCCATTTCCCATAAACCCTATTTCCTGCTCTCACAGACAAGATGTTGCTAGTTGTCACGACCTGTCAGCCCCAACAAAAAGCTGCTACTTTAGAGGTATTTTCTCATTTTTCTTTACTGAAAAATAAAAGCAAGTCCTTCCTCTGAGAGCCACAATAAGTCTGGAAGTTTTGACTCCATTTGTTTTCTCTTTTCCTGTAAAATCTGACCAAGATGCAGACAAAGACTGCAGTGTGGAGTGCATGAAAGGCTGCCAGTCTTCTCAACGATGGACTGTTTGTTTGTTACACTAATATGTAAAATCAATAGGGTAATGCTAATGTGCTGTATGTGGACATTTACTATAGGTCCTGCAGGCATTCTGTCATGTCTGTTCTGTCTGTATAAATATTGTATGTATATGTATATATATACATGGAATGAAAGACATTAGACCTGGGATGGGTGGTGCACTCGTCCACAGTCATCACCAGCAGAGCACAGCAGACAGAAAGAGCACACGATGATCTGCGGTGTGAAAGAAAATCATGTTAGACAAAAAGCAACGAAAGAGAAAACATGCAGAAAACAGACGAAGCCAAACAAAAATCTGACTCTATGAATCTGCCTCGCTGTGTGTCAGCGATTCACGGCAAAACAAGGACATTCAAATGTCAAACCTGCAAGTGTGTAAGGCGAACACAACAATTCAAAATATGTGCATGTGCATTTCCACATGAATGTGCGTGGTGTGAAAATGAAGCTGGAAACTGACAAAGCTGCATGGAACAAAAAGCCCTCAAACAATGATATTTTCCAAGGAACTGATTGAGATCAGGTCATTGGTATTGTCTGACTCACAATGTTATGTATAGACCAGAAAGCAAGGAACAAATCTGGAGCTGCAATGGTTTTAGCTTTTCTAAGGGAAGCCGCCTGGCCCAGTTCTGCACACAGGAGCTCATGCAGAGAAAAGGCAGAAAAAGTAATTGAACGTCAAAACAGAGGAGACACCTCTGACATGTTTTTATTTGCCCTGGGCCAAGACATTTTGCCCTCACTTATTCTGAGCTGAATAAAATGAACTGAGCTGGCTGCACACGCTCGCAGTGTGAACTGAGACCGGAGTTCAGGCACTTTGTCATCGTCTTAGTAATTTATCTGTAACGTCGAGCGTTTTTAGAGTGGGAAAACAAGTGCTCTGCGCTTTGATCCCAAACACTCCACAAACCGGATGTCTTTTCCACACCATCATCTCCAAACACGCTCATACACTCAGCTGTGGACTCGAGAAAATATGTGCTGCCAATTCAAAAAATGCAAAAGGCAGGGTTGTCTATATTTGTATTGGCATGAAAGGCAATTCAGCTTAAACTAAAGTGGGAAAAATGCACATTGCAATTGCAGCCTTGACTGTGAATGAACCGCAATCACCAAGAGTGGCAGCTTCACAATATACTGCATTATAAAACAGACTCCATAGAATCTATCAAACATGATTTACTTAATAGTTGTAACACGCTTACAACTACAGTTGAACATTGTTCATATCTGTTCATCTCATTGTCAATCCAGCTACAATTCTCTGCAACATGTGAACGTGGAAGATGGTGCAGAGCATTTTGCATTGAACGTGAGAATAGAAATTGTTCCATACGTTGGGAGAATAATCAGACTCTGACCTTAGTGAAGACAACAGCTACATGATTAAATTACTATTTGGCTTTCATGACTTTAAAGCAGTGTGAATCAAGTTTTTTTGACTGCTTCGGAGCTGCAGAACATGAAGCAACATCTATTTGATTGTAATGATTATAAGTCTAGAAAAGTCTCTTTTGGCCGGAAATGACGCTGAAGAAAACGGACCAAACCAGTAAACTTGTGGACTGCAAAATACCAAAACAATTAGCTAAAAGATGCTAAAACGATTGACAGAGCCGAGCAGATCTGCAGAGTTGGATGTTATTTATCCGTCACTATGAGAAGCTTCTTTCCCATAATACTCATCCTATAGCATTTTAAAAATTGATTGTTGCCATAGGGCGGCATGGTGGCGCAGCAGGTAATGCACGTGCCTCACAGCAAGAAGGTCGCGGGTTCGATCCCCGGGTCGGGCGGGGCAGTTTGCATGTTTGCATGTTCTTCCCGTGCATGCGGGCACCCTGGCTTCCTCCTCCAAAAACATGCTCATTAGGTTAACTGGTGACTCTAAATTGTATGTTGCCCTGCAGTCAGCTGGCCCCCCCAACCCCGAAAGGGATAATCGGGGGTATAGAAGATGAATGAATGAATGAATTGTTGCCATATTCTTCTTTCTCTGTGCTAAGTTGTTGTATAAAGGTTCCAATCTTCAGATGTGTTTAGATCCAAGTGAAAGCACAAGCATTTAATGAAGGTTTGAATGCTGCTATTAGTGACTTTGAGCTTAAAAAATAATGGCGTACACATCATGTTTTAAGCCTCATTCTCTCTGTGTGATACAAGACTTTTCGCCCAGATGTTTTCTTTAAAGTCTCACAACCCCTCTGGGATTTTTAGAGTTATCCTCCAACACTTAAAAAAATCAATATCCAGTGAAGCTCCTGTGTGTCTTTTTCCGAACACAGCCTACAATTTCATAGTCTTTATGGAATGATGTTTTTTTTGACTCACATGTCACCATTTACACAACAGGACAAAATTACAGCCTGAAATAAATCCTTCAATACGGTTTTTATATCTCCGTCAGAATGTGACCTTAACGAGGCTGCAAAAATCAAAACACAGCTTGTTGCCATCTCTGAGATGAAATAGTCACTCTAATTAGCTAATAGCTAATTATCCCGATACAAGTGACAGAAATCATCATGAAGAATACTTACTGTAAGATATGCAGAGGAGAAATTCATCTCAACTGGCTTGAAATTAAATATATATATTTGCAATTATGCTGCTGGAGGATGCACATCAGAGGGAAAAGGAAGAAGAGGTTGTCATCTGCATTACAAGGGATTTAAAGGCGGGAACCTGGGACTGAAAAAGGTCTGTGAAGTTTCCCGCTTGCTTTGCAGGCTCATTATAGTTCTGTGTAAAGGAGGAGAAGCAAAGTATAGTGTTTGCAAGCACATGTATTTTTGCATCACTTGCCTTGTACTTGTTCATGATGCAGATGCGAATCACCCCAGTTTGAAGTCGTTTGAATGACAGGCAGCATAATGCACCCTGGAGAACAGATGGGGTCGGCTTTTGCAAGAACAAAGAGTCATTGTTTTGGGTTTTTTTTCTCCTTTTTCTAGATTTGCAACCTGACACGTTTCATCAGGACTTCAACTGGAAAACACAAGCCTTCATTAAAGGACGCTGCCTGCATGTGACTGCAGTGAAAACCTGAAGATGAGTCGGGTTTGAGAGCGCACAGCATTGCATTGTGTACTCATGAATGTTTATTTGAGTTTGGTTAAAAACCAGTACAGTACTGTTAAGACTATCAGAGAGATTTCTTTCACATAAAAGCAACCACATGCTGCATTGTGTGTCTGCAGCACGGTGATGGACGTGTTGTCACGACGAGTCACTGACAAGCTCACGAGTCAGTTGACACATCCTGAACTCGGCGGAGCTGCACTATTCTGCAAATATCTGCCAGCCTGTGAAGAAAAATCATGCAACTATTGAGCAGGATTTGTGTACTGCCTGTTAAAGAGTGCTTCACTCAAGTAAAAAAAAACATATTTTTCTCTTACGTGTAATGATTTCTTGCCATGAGGGTAGTTTTGATTTTATTTGCAATATCAGGCTCCTTCCCAGTAGACTGCTGGATGCTATGAGCAACACAAATGAAATTCTACTCACCTCCACTGCAATGTGGTGCAGACAGAAACGTCAGAGGAGGAGATCTCAGTATCTGCTGTGATGTAGGAAACATTCAGATCCGCTACTGCAATTAAAGTACAAGTACCACACAGTAAAAGTACTTCATGACGGGTAAAAGCCTACGTACAGTGTATGTAAGTATACGTAAGAATTTTTACCAAAATGTATTGAAGTATCAAAAGAAAAAGGACTTCATGCAGACAAACAGCTCCTGTGTGTTACAATTATATCAAAGGATTACTATTACTGATGCATCAGTGTATAAGCGACATCACTGTTGTAGCTGGTGAAGGTAGAGCTGAGTATTTCCTTTACTGTTGAGTTGTTTACAACAATGTGTCATATTTGTAGCTTCAGTATGTAAAATCTTAGTTTGTAATACATGTAGAGAACAAAGTATAATATCTGCTTATTCTGAATCTGATGCAGCAACATTTTTCACAGACTGGGAAAGATGTGGAACGCTCCAAAAACACCTGATTGGATCGTTCCACAGGTAAACAGGCTCACTGGTAACAGGTGAGAGGATCATGATTGGGTATGAAAGGGTGGTTCACAAGCGAGGGTGGAGCGAGGTTCACCATTTTGTGAACACATGATTGGATGAACGATGTTCCAACATGGACTCAGGAACACTTTGTTTAACTGTTGTGGGTAAACACAGTTTGTTTGGACATGATTGCATTCTGTTTTATTATTATATGAAATTAAAGTACATTGTTTGTAATACAAGGTCAAAGTGTGAAACTTTTTTATTTTTGTAATTAGGGTGAACTGATCCTTTAACAGTAAGTGTGCATGATGTTAGAAGTTTATTTTTTCCAAATTTCTGTAACAAATTACCTCTCGCAGATGTGGAGGCAAGCCACGAAGCAGGCATTTGCAAATACTTCTGGGTAGTTCATCTATTTGAGGGCTTCCCTGACAGTGCACTTTGAGAAGCAGACATCAAAGCGCTGGAGAAAAAGCGCGCTTTTAAACTTCCAGGTAATTGTACATAGTTGTCTGAAATGTCCAGAAAAGCCACAGCTGAGACACTGTGGCATTCCTCAGTCAGAAATATAAAAATATTGATCCTGATAAAGCAGAAGAAAAAGAATAGACTCAATCAATGTGACAAAAAAAAACCTCTCGTGGTGTTTGATGCTGAAAGATTGCACTCAATTGATTCACTCCAAATAAAGCCGTCCAAGGCTTTTGCGTGCGCCTGCTTCTGAGAAAACCTCCAGTGAGTCAGTCCACATGCAGGAGCGTGACGTCAAACCCCCACAAAGATTTAGATCCGGTCTTAAAGAACAACATAAACGGAATTAGTATTCCGTAGCAACCTTTTATGTTCGTGCTCAGGTACAATCTGCACAGATATGAAAACCTGGCACGTGGGACAAATTGCAGCATAAATCAGAGACAAGGTAAGCAAAACTGTCCCGCTGCGAGATTAATTTACCCTCCTCCCTTCACTTCGCCCCCCAAAGTGCTGAAATATCTATCCAGTGGAATTACAGACAGAGAGGCGACGTCATTTTTTATCTCTGAGGGACGCCTGCAAACGTTCTAGATGCATCTGTATTTGATGGATCAATGTTTTTCTAAGCCCAACTGGTCCATCTTAAACGGTGAAGCCTGTGACTAACGCTGGCCCTGGTTTAAACATTAACGCCCCGCTTATTCTATCACTCTGATTCATAGTTTAATCAGTTACTTTAAACTGTATTTTAAACATTTTATACTCTTTATAGCCCATTGCTCCTCATTCATGAATCCGTCGTGTCAGCAGTGCCCGGGAGGCTCTGTGGGCATTTTATGCTTCTGAGCTTTTTTATGATTCTCCTCTCTCAAAGACTCGAGCAAGCACATTGGATTTTAATATTAGAACAAGCCGTCGTATAGCACATTAGATTTTTATATTAGAACAAGCCGTCGTATAGCACGTCAGCCACAGTTTGCCTTTCTGCATACTGTACTTTACACTCCAGAAATGATTGTGTCACCTCATTCTCTGCGATGGACGACCTTTCTAAAAGCTCCTTCAGTGCAAAAGTTCACTCTTGACCTTGAAATCAACCTCTCTTCTTCACTGAATAGACTTTTTCTAGTTGTCATGGAAATAGATGAGTTGTTCCTCTGTTCTGTGATTAAGTCACATGAAAACAACTGAGAAAAGTGTGTCTGCCCAGGAAGAGCCTAACGCTTACCCCGAGAGGTGTTCAAAAGCTGCGGAAAAGGCAAGAAAAATGCATCTCCAGGTAAGACAATGAGTCAAAATCCTATGGGCTGTTTTCACTGTGGTACACATGAGACATACATTCATACCATACCTTTTTTTTTTTCATTTATATTATTTGAAAACGTTTTATAAATAAAGTTTAGGCTCTGATTTCTGGGAAATGATGAAATCACCGCACACATGATCCGGCAGTGCGGGAATGGCTGGTGTCAGCTCAGAAGAAATGAAAGCTGCTAAAGTCTTGAGCAAAGACCTCTGGAGGTCACATCATGTGACCCCGCTGGGTTTACGCTCAGGGGAGCACGGCTGGTGCTGATGGAGACGAGGGAGGGTGGAGAAGATCAGCTGGAAGTATTAGCTTTGTTCAACATCTGCATTCTTGCACAGTTAAAGTTGTGTTTTCATTCTGTATTTCTCTCTTTCTATTTATTTCACTTGTAATTAGCATGAACTGTAATTATGATGTGTTTGCTTTGCTTAAACTCATATTCACTTTTTGAATAATCACTCGCTCGACACTACACTTTGGGGAAATGTTTAAAGATGTGACAAATATGTGAAACCAAAAAGTTTAGTGAAGGTTTTTGGTGCTTTTGCTACATTTGGTTAAATAAAGAAAACCCAGGCTGATTGGTTGACTTCAGGGCTGCCAGTGGCTTGTATCCTTAGGACACCTCTGATAGTGAGGGTCCTTTTTCTAACTGTTTTTATTGTTTTTTTTCAATGAAACAACTAAAAACAACAAGATGAGGCTCTAATTCTTCTCTACAACCCAACAATTTACTACATAAGACATAGTAGGTACAATAAAAATGAAGGAGAAGAGGGTGACAGCTTCTTCTTCAGAGTCCTGACAGAGGTCTGATACGTCTGCATGCATCAAATCTATAGATGAAAATGTTGTACTACGGCGAAGAAGTCGTCTATTCAGCATCCCAGACTCCGGCTTATTTGATCTGAACAGTGTGGCTTTGCAGAGGAAGTATTTTCTGCCTTTTCTTATATTTCTGAAGAGGAGGATGTTTGACAGGAGACGTACTTTGACAGCACCTGACGCATCCGCTCAAAAAGTCTCTTTATGTCTGGTATAATCGAGAGGATGCGCTGGTTTCCACACACGCCACGGCCGCCATTCGAGTGGAAAATCAAAAGAAGAGCATCTTTAACTCCCTTACACCGAGCCACCGTAGCAACAGGCTGACCCCGTTTCTATGGTTATGGTGTCCCTTCTGCATTTCTTCCAGGACAACGATGGCGAAAAGGAGAGAGAGAGAAGAAGGGACACGAGTATGTGGGCGCTGCTCAACCTACAGCAGGTGGTTCACTTAATCACCACAAACAAAGGAAGATGCCGGCGGTTAATAAATGTGAGTTTTGGAGCAGGATCAGTGGATTCCTGCAGCTCACACGTCCCCGCAGCGGTGAGACGATTCAGCCTTATGAGTGGAGCTGATCAGTGAATAACTCCAGATAGTCGACTCTTCTCCCCCCTCGGTGTGCCAAGTTAAGAAGCAGCCTACAGGTACATCCACCCGAAAGACAGCTGGAGAGGTGGGGGTGTCAGTTTGTGCAGGATTTGGGTTTAAAACCCTCTGAGCTGAGTGAATAAAGCTGATAAATGATGTGGATGGTGATTTTATTTTCCAACTTGTTCCTCTACTTCTTTTCCTTTTTTTTTTTTTTGCTCTGCTCAGTCCCCTCTTCCTCCGAGCTGTGACTGCCTGCCGTTGCTATGCAACAATCAGAGTAACGAGGATCATTATTGAATAAGTCATTAACTTAAGGCAATAGTTCAAGAGAGGCATTTCAGACCTGGAGACATGAGCTTACTCCTAATTGATCGAGCCAAGCCAAAGAAGTGAGCGAGACTGTGCGATACCCAGAGAGGTTTTATGTGCGGTGCAGTTGGGGCTCCGCCACTCAGTGTGATGAGCGGTTATGACAGCTGATGATAAGTGGCTGCCAGACGCTGATGTAGAGCACCGCCGCAAAGCCTTTTCTTCGTCCTGGTCCCCAGTGTCCAGAACCACACCCCAGCTCTTGACCCTGAGTGACCCCTTCAGCAATCCAATTCCATTTCCTGCTGCCAGCTGCCCTGAATGATTACTCTGACTAAACTAACTCCATTCATGGGAGAGGGGGGAAGAGGCGGGGGCCGAGGGCGATGAGTGCGTGTGTGTGTGTGTGTGTGTGTGTGTGTGTGTGTGTGTGTGTGTGCCAGCTGAGAGCGTGTCTGTCCGTCTGTCAGGGTGTGTTTTTGCAAGATTGCGCACATTTTATGCCCAAACCCGAGCGATTCACGGTGTGTTCGCATGCGTGGGATTCTGTTCTGGGCTTTGGTTTGTGTGGGCGTGTGTGTGTATGTGTGTGTATGTGTGTGTGTGTGTGTGTGTGCGTGCTGTTTTTTATTACAGGTTTGATTTTGTGTCTGGGAGAGAGTCCCCTGGCAAAACAAACACAGGCACCAATTAAAGCTGCTGCAGTGTCCCAGGCCCTTTGCATCACTAATAATGCGCCTGTGGAAGGAACAAACCGCTTTAACCCTTTTCATCCACACCTTGGATTTGCTCCCCAGTGGGGCCCAACATGAACACACTATTATCTGCCAAAGCTGGAAGCACAGTGCTCATTTCACATGGGAGAGGTCTGGATTTTCCCCCACTTTAGAAGAGAGCTGAGTGAAGGTGATGTCAGAATCAGGATCAGCTGTTGGATTGTTTGCTTGTTACCAGAGAAACTGTTAATCAAAACCTGATCAATCCGGACCCACACAGTCCAATCAGTTGCTAATTGCTTGGCTAATAAGCCAAATTCAGGCACGTGACTGCTAATAAACATTTCCATCGGCTTACTGCCAGGTGTAACTGATGCATTGCTAAAGTGACAAAGCTAAGCTAAGTTAGCTTGCTAGCATACTATAAAGAAAATGGGGTAACAAAGTAAACAAATGTGACGCCACACATGACCAAAAATGCTGTTTAATAATAATGTCAACTGAATTGATATTAAATGATAACAAAAATCAATACAGTTCAAATGACATTATGCTAATAACATTAGCCTAAACGACCACACTCAGATATTTTCCACACAAAAGCTGAATCGACTCTGAAACACATATATTTCTCATTGTGTGCACATGAAATTAAAGTAAATAAAAGATATATGTGTAATATATTTTTTAGCCTCATGAAACCTTAAATTTTTTAAGTTATGTTAGCCGCGGCTCATGGAGCTCGAGTCACTTCCTGTTTGTTATTTTAACAAACACAAGCACAATAAAGGTGAGATTAAGTGGACAAATTTTGTCTTTGTTATTATGATGGGTTACTGTTGTGGGTTGATGATGAGTTTAGTTATTTAATTTGTTTTCTCAGACTTGTCTCAAACTATAATTTTTTGGTTTTATTGATATTTTTTGTTTTGTCAGTGAGGACGTCAGGATGTAGCGAGCGCTTTGTGGAAGCTAATGGGATAAAGACAGAAGAATACTTCCACTAAATGGACCTCGTGTTGACATTGTTTTACCAGTTGCTTTAATGGATAAAAATAGACTTCACGTTGTTTAAAAAGTCATGATTTTATTTCCAGGGCCACTGTGTTTGCTCTAATATCCATAAACATAGACATTGTGATGTCAAAATTAGACATTTCCAGCGTGGTTACAGTCAAATCTTCAAGTCGCTAACACCGCAACAGTAAATGTCAAGTGTTGTTGAGTAACATTTTCTCTGCAGACCGAAGGATTTTAATTAGCATCAACTGGGAGGAATATATGGTACTGAACAAGAGCTGGAGAGCCTGATCTCCACGCAGACTGGACTGGGCCAGAGTGCACTGCAGGTTGTGTTTTGATTTAGATGGCTGACTGTCATGCTTTTGCAATTGCGAAAAAAAAAAAACTCCCTCTCTTGCTTTTACTATGCTGTACCACTCTCTCCAATCCCACACGCTTAATGCAACGAGCTCACAGCTGTCCTCCGAAAAAAGCAAAACTGGGAAAATGTAAGAAATCACCGACTGAAGCAGATGAGTCGGGTTGAAGAGAAGAGAAAATTCGCACTTCAGGACAAAATGACTCATCTGAGGGGGCACTTTTCCTTCCTCATAAGCGAAGGAAAACCCCAGACAACCCTCAAGATACAAGCCGTTAATCCATGATGTTAAAAGAGGACGATTAGCAAATCAACTTAATATTTCATTAAGAGGTCAGCTGATCCCACCTGCTTAATGACATTAACGAGGTGAGAGTGAGCGAAGGTCGTGTGGAGGATAATGTGATCCTGCTGGCCGCGAGCACTTCCACATGCAGAGGCTGCGAGCAGCGCAGCTTTCTGCACACCGTGAGCACGAGACACGATTGTTCATTCACAGCATCTTCTGTCAGAGCAGGCTATCCATTACTTCCCTCTCCTTCAATGCAGTGCAACAATTCACATCAGTGTTGCACGTGAAGCTCATCATTGATTGAGGCAGTTGTTAAAATACTCTCTTTTTTCCCTTTCTTTCAGTGTTTCACGGGACTCCCACGAGCAATTAAGTAACAGCAATTACCAGGAGAGCTTCCCCCCGGGGGTTTCTTGATTCTCTCTCTGTATGTTTTTGAACATCTGCAGTGAAAACCCCCACGTGTATTTGGGGTAAACTGAGCTTCCCCGTCGTCTGTGCTCAACCACGAAATCTAATTACGCCTCCTGTGGTATTACTATTTGCGTTTCGACAAATCCGAGCATCACCTCAGCATGTCACAATTATATTAAGCAGAATTTCTTTGGAGTTCAACACTGCAAACCAGATCTGCTCGGCTTCATTAGACGCACAAGTCGGCGAAGTGCTTTTTTTCCTGACAAGGTGGAGAAGTGAAGGCAGTAACCATGATACCGCTCCTGCTTCAGGCTTGATTTCCCCTGCAGCCACAGGACGCACACAGGTCTTCAACATACTAGTCTGCACCGGCATGTAAACATGAAGTCACCGAAATAGCAGCATCATTAGAAGCAGTGATGCAGCGGTAAACAAAAAGCTGGGTCAGAGATCGTCATAAGGCAAACCACCATCCACCAATGTAAACAAAATATATATCTCAGGAAAACACAGCTCATGTTTTACCCTTAAAAAGCCGTTTTCTGATCATGTTGCACAGCTCATCATCGTGTGGGGTTTACACTGAACTGAATGTGGAGGTTTAAATCTTAATACAGCAGTAAAATGTGCACAAAAAAAGAGTTACTGGCGGCTGTGATCGTTCCTCTCGTCCATGCTGGCTGTGAAGAGATCGTTTCCAGCGTGTAAGTGATGAATCCACAGCCCTCAGTTTGCCTAAATAATGCATTTCAAAGTTTATCTGCAGCTAATACGAGGCTCTCATAGTCTGAGTTTATCAAATCAAAATGTCTTTTTAGGTCAAATTTCTCTCCTTGTGTTTTCCCACATGGTGTGCCCTTACTGCTGCAGTGGAGGGATAATAACACAAGGAGGTAAATTTGCATTAAAAAAGACTCTAACTTCAACTATACCCACTTGAAATGACTAAAGGCGCACTCAGACGGACTTCAGCCCCCACACAGCCTCCTCGTCCTTTGAATGAGGCCAATCTGGAGACGCAGGGTCTCGCAAGCTCACATTCCTACTCGATTTCTTTTTGGACACAGTGTTTCTGCTGTCTCCTCACGATCGATGAGGAAAAGATGAAATAACGGCCGCTGTGCTAACTTTGCAGGGCTACAAAATCCTGTCTACACACCTGTGCGCAGGCCTTCACACTCACTGGTGTGTTTATCAGTCTGGACTTCCTGGATTCTAGCTCATTGTCTCACCAGCAGCTGAAGCAACGCACCTCCATCAGGTCAGTGTCTGGTCTGAAAACTCCACCTTCAGCTCAACTTTAAAGTGCTTTCAAGAGGACTGAGGGTTGTATCCTCAAATGCTTAGATTATAATAGAGGTTTGGATCTCTTTATGGACAGAAGGACCAATTACAGCAAACAATTCAGTGGATAAGGGCATGTGAGTGTTAAGACAGACTTGAAAAATATGAAGCTATCCTTTAAAAAGGTCTAAATCAACCAAAAACGTTCAGCTTTTAGAAATAAAAAAAAAGCCCGACTACATCCCCGATTAAAGGACTGGTAGGATTTCTTAAGCACTTTTCTGAGTCTTTTCCGCCGGTCCTGTCCACAAATTCAGCTGAGCACTTCTAAATCCTCATCAGTCGCTGACAAATGTGAGCAGGACTCCCGAGTCGGGCTGGAGCCTGCTCTCAAATTGATCGAGCCGTACAACTTCGCTGCGTGTTTGGAATACGCGAAGGCTTTCCTCCTCATCATCTCCCCTTTCCACATGGAGATCATGAGCAGGGTGGACAGCAGCACGCCCCCCAGGGTGAGCAGGCACAGTCCGGCTATGACACACCGGTCCAGATGGGCCCCCACCCTGGCTTTCTCCCGCTCCAGACGCTCCATCTCGCGGGCGGACACGCTGTCCGGGTCCACCCGGACGTCCCTGGGGATCGTGTAGGATATGGCGACCAGCGAGATGCCGGTCACCAGGCAGGTCACGGCGATGATGAAGCCGTAATCCACAGACTTCCCCGAGCCGTCGGAGGAGAGGTCATCGTCGGATAGCAAGTAAAGTTCCGGGATGTCCTCCTCCTCCTCCTCCTCCTCCTCCAGCACCACTTCCTCCTCCTCGTACAGTTCACTTGAGGAGCTCTGACTCAGTGTGCAGGTTTGTGGACTTGTCTCTATCAGCTGGACATCATCATCACCTTCATCCTCCTGTCTGCAGGTGAAAGATGTTTCGGTTTCCTCCGCGGGCCACGCGCCTCTCCGGGTCTCTGTCCGTGGTGCTGAAGCCTCTCCTCCGCCGGGATGAAGTGACTTTCCGCCGCTGCAGCTGATCTCGCTGATTCTTGGCTCATTTGAAGCCGGGGAGGCGTCTCTCGGATCCGGTTGATCAAAGTAAAACAGTTCGAGATCAGCCATTGGAACATCGGGCTGGGGGTCCCGTTTCGTCAAGCCCATGCGCTCGTGTCTGTCAGTAAAACATGCACAAAAGAGAGAAAACAACAAGATGCTGAAACGACTTTAATCTCTGCACGCCTGCTGGCTGCAAGCCACTTCATATCAGCGCCTGAAGTCTTCGCACAAGCAAAATCTGCCCGCACCTCTCTCTTGGGTGCACCGCAAGCATTTTAAAGTACAGCTAAGCGAGTCTTAAATCAACTCCCAAGAAAACATACAATGCCATTTCCACTGCTCAGTAACACTTTATCTTCTGCCTTTTCTGGCTTCAACCCGCTGCTCCACAAACACACAGCAACCATGCGACACGCTGATAAATCTAAATCCACCTAATGTCTTTAAATAATCCGTTATTCAGCAACAAAACGCGGTTTGCTGAGTACCTCTCTGCCCGTCTGCGGCTGCTCGCATCCCCGGCTGCTTCTGCTCCCTGGTCAATTAGAGGGAAAGGTTTGGCAGACCCCTCCCACCACGGACTGAGCTCATGATGCTCATTACCGAGCCAACTTCAGTGTTCCCCGGCACATGCACAGTGATCAGATGAGGACCAGGAGGCGGCAGATTGCTCTGTGAGCACGAGAGTAGAGATTTTCCAAATGACGGTAAAACCCTCTCATAAGACTCTGTGTGTAAAGGGTTCATGAGCTGTAACAAATGGCTTAATTAATGGTTTAGAGATGCTTTATAGGTCATTAATAAGAACAACTTTTGGGTTCAGAATCAGCTTTATTGGCGCACATTCAAGGAACGAGGACAACAAAGCTGAATAAATAAAGGTAAAGAATTAACAGGACTATTATGTGCACCAGTATGTGAAAAAATACACAAGATAAGATATTAAGTTGTTGCAGACAGCAAGAATAAACGAGAGACAGAAAAAAAAAGACAATTGAAAAAGGATACAGAATAAAAACAACTATATATATATATATATATAT
>JBBMOE010000015.1:11972157-12059992 GCA_037975065.1 Chaetodon trifasciatus
AGATGTGTATAAGATATATATATATATATATATACAAGAGCGTAAAAATATTACTGCCTTGAGAAAGGATGGCTCAGTTTCACAAAGGAAATCTTTTCAATTGCACATGAGTAAGATAGGGATAGTAAAATAGAGTATTTCTGTGCTATTGCACTTTAGAAAAAATATATAACAGTTAAAAATATGTCAGAAGAAGATGTGTGCACAGATGTAATGGATACTCGCAAATGTTAACGTATATATGAATACATATAAAGCACTAATGATCAATAACATGTAAAAAAAAAAAGTCTATATACAAGCCAAGTCTTCTTTGTGTTGCAAACAATACAAATAGGGCAAATAAATAAATAAATATTGAATGGATGTACATGGAGTGGATGATTATGTAACGTATGAACATGTATGCACACAAACAAGTTAAAGTAAGTTCAACTCCATGACAATCCGTCCAATAGCTGTCAAGACATTTCACGCTAAACAACAAATGTTGACCTCATGGAGGCCCTGGGGGGAAAGTCAATGCATCACCAAAGTCATTATGGTTCACCCCCTGGAGACCATGAATGTCTGTGCTAAATCTAGTGCCAACCCATCCAGCAGATGATTTGCCAGGATCAGTAAAAACTTTGAGCCACTGGTGGCACTAGAGGAAAGTCAAGGGATTCGCGATGATTCACCCTCTGGGGGCCATGAATGTCTGCGCTGAATTTTATTCCAGTTGTTCCAGAAGTTGCCATGCAGCTAATGGCTAATAAGCCGAAAGGGGCTTTTACAATAAATCATCAAGTCTGTAGTTGGAAATGTCAATAAATGGATTTTGGTCCAGATTCCCTGCAGCACCTTTCCAGAAGGTCAGAGGTCAATGGTGCATTGAAAGGGTCCGCTTGATAAATCAAAGAAAAAGCAAAGAGGGTGTTCTGCCGGAGGCGGAAATCCAGCAGGAGTTTTCACAACCTGAAAACCACCTGATCCGTCTGATCTATGAAGTATGAGTAAATAATTTATCAACCACCAATAAAGTCAAGAAAAGGTGACTTATTACAAAGTGATATCAGAATGACTACACCTGCAGCTGTCCTGACAAATCAGAAATAAGCTTTTTTTTTGAGATAGCAGTAATGTGATTTATGCTTTATGGACTACTGAAGAGAAAGTGTCCCTTCAGGTAGGCCTCCTTTTTAAGGCGGTCAGAGGTCAGCCGGAGAGTCCTCCAAACAAAGCAGCGTCTTGCTCAACCACAGCTGGAGCGAGGATTTTAGTAATGCTGCACACACTCCAGCCTCAATGTCATTTTTAAAATGTTTTTTTTAGTTACTTAAATTTTGATGGTTCATTTATTCAGTTAAATCTGAATCCTTTTCTTGAAGGAAATTGCTGAGAGTTAGTCATGATTGATTCCACTCTTTTGTCTCAAAGGTAAATATAAAGCAAATTACAGCCAGAAGCTAATTAGCTTAGCTTAGCTTAGCATAAAGAATGGAAACAGATGGAAACAGCTAGCCTGGCTCTGTCTAAGGCTCTCTAACAGAGTTGTTAGGTGGGTGTCATTACCTTTGAATGTCGCCATGCTAGCTGTCTCCACTGTTTTCAGTACTTATGCTAAGCTAAGCTAACCCACTGCTCCAGCTTTCAATGAACGGATGAAAACAAGAGCGGTATCAAGCTTCTCATCTGACACTCAGCACGATGAAATACTCATTTAAAGGTAGAAAAAAAAAAACATACCGGTGACAATGTTTTCAAGGGTGTCTGCGTGCTCAACAGCAGTGCAGCAGGAGGGGATCCTCCAATCAAAGAGCAGTCTCATTATTCACTGCAGCGTCCTTCTTTCCGGGAACATGAAAATTTAACATCATAATAATATGCGTTCAAACAATATTATCGTGACAATGAAACTTATTCAAGGCCAGGAAAAGAGATTCTCCTCCTTTGAAATGAGTGTTTGCAAATCATTTTTTTCTGACTGGCCCAGTTTCAAAGGAGCGCCGTGCAGCCGGAAGAAAACTCTACTTTGATATTCCATCAAAACCATGTCAAATCCTGTACAGTCAATCTGAGCGAACGGCTCACATCTCCAAACTGGCAGCTCTTCAGAAACCAACAAAAACATCCACTTCACCATCACGCCGTGCGTTTAATACTTTAACAGAAGGGTAACTCATACATCCAGGGTGATCATTTCCTGACATGAAAGCCACAACATGCAGGAACAGAGCTGTTCCACTTAGCGAGCCCCTTATAGAAATCTTTCTGCCTGCACTCATCGGTCTTGTCTGTCTCTGCAGAGCACTGGAGCATATGTGGGCTATAGGCAGCCAAAGGTCATGATTATGAAGCGCCTCAGTGCTCCACGATTCAAGGTCATTTCTTCTGTTCTCCGAGATCAACCATCCTAATGCTTGTGGGTATTCATTACATACTGTGCGCTCTGCTCGCTGTACGTTCGGCGGTCAGCACCTTTTCGGAGGGAGAGGAGAGCAAAGGCTTCAGGCTGGCTTTGGCATTTTTCACGGAGAGAGAGGAGAGAGATGTTTAATGCAACAGATTTCACAGCTGTACCGCACAGCTTATAGATGTGCAGAGCGTCCAGCGGAGACACACCAGCCTCTGCAGAGGACCTGCGTGTGTGACACCTTCAATTAGCTGGTGGTTCGATGGCTTGATTGAGTTTTTTGACAAGAGTTTGAAGAACAAAAAGAGTGAAATCTGAGATTCATGTATCAAATTTCTTGGATAAGTCTGCAAAACCACATGTGTTTTAATGCTTAATGATGTGGGTTTCGTATTCGACATACCTCTTTTTGCAGGAGAGACCGCACACATCTCCACATTCGATGCAAAAATTATCTCTCACCCACCTCACACATTTGCAAACACTAAAAGATTAATAGCTTTTCATATTTCCAAACCAAAGCTCCGTAAATACACCTTGAGTAAACAAACCAAAAAAAGATGGAGAACGCAATCTCATTGGCTAATGTCGGTGTTAGTATATTGCAGGGGAAAAATACAAAACACCAGTGCTCAGAGGCTAAACTGAGGCCAACAATCAACCGTAAACCTCAGGTGTCCACATACTTTTGGCCACTAGCAGCTGTATCTGTGCCGTTATCTGTTATCTGTGCCAATATGAGTTTTCTATAGCTGCCTCAGAATTTACAGTTTCTTGCCTCCTGTCATATTTTCCATACTGTCCACCTCTGAGTCTCACAGAAAGTTTTTCTTCAGTCTGTTGATGGAAGGTAGACAACCAGCAGCTCCATGCACTCGTGCCCTCTCTCCAGGCAATGGACGAGGCACGGTCATACTGATGTGGGCGATAACCAAGGTTTAATACGCCACTCCGGGCCGTACTTGACCGACTCAGTCAAAGTTTCTCTCTTTCTTTGTACTGTAGATGCGGCCCAAGGTCTGTTCGTTGTTTACCATTCGTTTGTCCTGCAGCGCTGTGAACAGTATGTGCAGCACTCTTTGTTTAGGGCCAACCTTCAGCAGTCCGTGTCAGCACAGAACAGTGTGGTGCAACGCTGAAAGTGAGCCTGCTAAAGACAACACTTCCTGAAAGTTTTTCATTGAAGCACATAAATATAAAGGTACGGGTTATGCCTGTGCAAGAAGAGTTGAGATGTCATGATATACTGTAATATTTTCCTCCAGCAAGAAATTCTGTTTGCAGTTTGTGTTAAGAGTGTTGAGAAGATACTGTACTACTGACTACTGTACTGACACTGTAATTATTATTATTACACAGGAGCCTTTCTGGGTGGAGTTTGCATGTTCTCCCCGTGCTCACCTTGGGTATCCTCAATTAAAAACCCCACTAAAAACATGCAAGAAGATCACCACCTGACCAATGGTGAGAAACAGGAACTGGGTCCCCGGGCGCCGCTGTCGGCTGGCAGCCCACTGCTCCTGGTCTGCCGCGGAGGAAGGACTGACCAGGATGGGCAAATGCGGAGAAATAATTTCACCTTAAGCATGACATGTGCATGTTGTGTGTGTTGCTGTGTTCACCGATGCATGGCATGCTGTGCGGTGATCAATAAAGTACAGATCTTATCTGATCTTACTGAGTACTGTAATAAAAATACTGTAATTATTTCAACCCAGCAATCAAAATCTATCATAATATTTGGCAATTCTTTACTTTTAGTCTGCATATTTAGCATTTATAAGCAATACATAAACATTTGAATGGTTTCTAATAGACTATAATGTAGTTATAAGCACATATTTGTGTTTATTTAACAACTAGCAGCCTTAAGTTAAGCTGCTGCGCAAACAGGTGAGAAGTAGTTAAAACATCCTTATATCTGCTTACAGCTACAATCGAGTGTTAGAAATCATTCATTAAATGTTAGTATACTGCTCATAAATGCTAAATAAGGGGACTTAAACTGGAGTGTTCCCTAATTTTCTTTGTTAGACCTTCGTTTCTGAGACAGCGACCCACAATATGAACATGATGCTGCAGCACTACAGTCTATAGCAGCCTGCAATGCATGAGCATGACGGTGCCGTGTCAGAAAGACTCACGCATACCTTCGTAACCAACACACACACACACATAGAGGGGCCTGAGGGGGCCACTGTCATCAGTCCAGAGTTAAACACGGCATGTAACACGGTCCACATGCCAAACTACAGCTAGAGCTCCAGGAGGAAACGTTGGTTCGTTAGTCCAATGTGGAACCAATACTGTAATAAAAAAGTATATTTATGAGATGTTTGCATGCATTTGGTCCTGCTTTAAATAACTATGCAGTAAGAAATACGTTCTGAGTACATAAACATTGATATAATGTAGGAATATCTGATTTGAAAGAAAACAAAGTGAGATGAAGAAACCGCAGCAAACGTCATGTTCAGCTGCAGCCGACAGGGACAGCGGTAGTGGACGTGTCCTCCTGGCATGCAAGTGTGTGTAACCCCCCCCCCCTCCCCGGGCAGTAAACAGAAAAGGGGGGAAATTCATCCGTCTAACTTTAAGTGCCGCGCTGTAGGGAGATTCAAACTATCCACTGAGAGACGACTGAGATGAGGGCCTGCAAATACTCTGAGAATCCGAGAAAACCACGGGAGTATTCCCATGAGACATCCTTGGAGTAAAACTGCTACGCTGTTGTTTATGATCTAAAATGATTTGTCATTTCCTCCAGAGATGCTCCCAACCAGCAGGCCCGCTTTGTTTGTGCAATCCGGCCAAGTGTGGCATTTAACACTGACGGATCTGCTGTGAAGCCGGAGCACAAGTAAAGCTAAGAATAGCTGATGGGAAGCCAGCAGTGGAGGAGGCAAAGACGCCGGTCCAAGGTTAGACTAGGACACAGGAGAGCAGGCGCACAGGAAGACACGACTGAGTCAGGCGGCCTTTCAGCGGGGCAGGGAAGGACGTCTTTGATTGGACAGAGCAGCATCACACATGTCTGCTGGGTGGTTTGTGTGCTGTGGTCATTAAGCAGAGCCCCTGTGAACGAGAGCCGGGTCAAGCCGGTCTGATGTCTCCCTGTGGTGTCACTCAGCACTACTTAAAGGAGATTTTGGACCTGAATTTAAACAAGAGAAAAGCATGCACAGATATCAAACAAATATTGGACCTGACAGCAGAGGCAGCAGCTAAACTAGAAGCAGTAGAGGACACTGAGGGCTGCTCTTCACTTCCGCTCCTCTTGCTTATGATCCGTCTTGGACAAACATCTCCGTCTCCATCCACAATCAAACAATAATTGGGCATGTTCCTGATTTCCTGATTGCTTCTCCGGGTTTTGCAGTTGCTTGCTTGAAATCTGTCAGCGGAGGGCAGTTTTGCCTCAGCTTGCACAAGAGAAACGAGGCCAAATTCAGCTTTTTTTTTCTTGCGCCAGATTGTCGAAACAGTTGCTGCGTCACATTTCTGGGAAGTTTTGATTTTTGCCTACAGTTTTGCAGATTCCAGACCAGTCATGTTTCACCACCGGGACAGTGTGAAATGAAAGTGTTGGTGCCAGCTTACAGCGAACCACGACGAGTGTTAGACATGTCACAACGTGAAGAACGTGTTGTTTTATTGGTGATTAATAAAACTCTGAAAACTTTCTACTCCACTGCAAGTGAGAGTCCTGCATTCAAAAGCTTATTTCAGTAACAGTACTCATAGTGCAGTAAAATGTTCCCTGTCAGTGTCTTGCTATCATATCTGATGTTTTTGGATTAATATTACTGCTGCATTAATAAGATAGGATAAGATAAGATTTGGAGATACATCATTTTCAGTGAAAAGTAACTATAACTAAAGCTGTCAGACAACAGTAATGGAGTAAAAAGTACAATATTTGCCTCTGAGTTGTATTCCAGTTGAAGTATAAAGTTGCATAAAATAGAAGAACTCATGTACAAGTACCTTGGATTAGTATTTGAGTAAATGTACTTAGTTACATTCTCGCCGTTCGTTTGTTTCACATCATGTAAGAAGAAAACGATCTGATGCAGAGCTGCTTCTCCAACATTACTTTTTTGGTTTTCCAAAGAGTCGTGAGACAATCTCACTGCAAGGTCCATTTAGTGACTGTTCTGGAGCTTTCTATCAAATCTGTTACGTCTAAGAGCAGCATGCTGTCCGACTCATTGATGACACCTTTAAACTGATCACAATAATCTGCCGTACTGTAAAGTGTTATGGAAGGGTTAAATGTATACAAGCACCACCTTCTCACAGGTCAGAGTGACAGATTTCTGCACTATAGCGCCTCCGCCTGGCCGTGGCTGGAGGTGCACACGGAAAAAGTTCCTCACTGCTCTGATGCTTTTCTTTCTAGTTCCCCATTCAAAGTACTTAAACCAAGCTTTCCACAGTCGATTCTCTTTTCTTGATTGTGTCTCGAAAAACACACATCGTACCTGTTTCCATCAGAAAACTGCGTCACAGACGTGAGAAATGCTCAGAAACTTTACACTTTTTATGATATAATTCTGCAGACGGTAAAACATCCAAATCAGAGCCTAAAATCTTCTCTTCTGAAGCCAAAAGGCTGCATTTCCATGAGCGGTTTCCACTTTTAAAATCTTTGCTTGACTCTTATGAATTATGAAGGTGATTTTCACCTGGACACGAACCTTCACGCCCACATACCTCCACGCTGTCACACCTGGGAGCTGCCCTGAGCAAACCCTACAATCTGCTGCTGTTGTGAGCACAATGAGGCTTCCCTGATGTTTATGCAGCGACCATCCGTGTGTGTGTGTGTGCGTGCCTGCGTGCACGGGGCAGGAACAGCCCAGGCTGTGAGGAAACAGGTGGTGAAGAAGACAGAGAGCCGTCTTCGAAGCGGGAGTGATGCTTTCTGTCAGTGGAGGTTATGGACTGGACCCCACAGTGCGCTTCCCATTAAATGAAGGGGGTCAGGGTCAGAGCAGCGGGCTGCTTGTTTATGACCGACCTTGAGTCATGTGTGTGTGCGTGTGTGTGTGTGGCAGTGTATTACTCATGCTGTGGGGACATAAATCTGTTTACACGTTCACATTGTGGGGACTCGCCTTCCTTATGGGGACAAAACACAAGTCCTCATCATCTGACTACAGTTTAGGGTGAAGACTTGAGTTAAGGTTAGGTTTAGGCTAAGGTCAGGGTAAGGCACCAGGAAATGAACGGAAGTCAATGTGATGGAAACATGACTTTGTGTGTGTGTGTGTGTGTGTGTGTGTGTGTGTGTGTGTGTGTGTGTGAGGTTGACAGCCACGCAGGTCTCTTGACTCTGACTGACTTCCTTTAAAATGACCTGTCAGCGTCCCAGTAAATCACTACAGTCATTTTAAAATGCTGTTATGCTTTTGGTGAGTTATGGACGACCGTGTATGTCTGCAGAAATACAAAAGCAATCTTTTTTTTCCTACTTTTTTTATTTATTGTACAATATAGGAGTAAGCTTTGCTGTGCACAGTGTGCAGCAGCAGTATAACTTGACACTTTTTATGGTTTATAGCTCTTTGGGAGGAGATACAGACACACTGATGTATATATATTAAAGGCACTCATGGTGTAAAATATCATGAGGCTCAGCTGATCCATAGTCATGCGGTACCTGCAGAGGGTCTGATAATCTGCCACGATACCTTCTAATGTTTCCATCAGACCGGTGCTTGTGCTGAATTGTGGTGAAAGTGCAGCAGAGACGTGCCACTGGCTGGCCCTGCTATTGTCAAAGGTAATGATGTGTGGGCCCAGACATCATCACGCTCTGAGGCCACGCGTGCAGAGCTTCATCCGTCTCCTCGGTTTTCTTTCCCTCTTTCTCAACATAAATCTGACATAAACGAAGCTGCACGCCCTCAGCTCGCCTGTTCTTTCCTGAACTAACAGGATTTTGAAGATGATTATTCATGAGGAGTTTTAGTCAGAGCTGTTTGTTTGTCAACTCGGAGGAATTAATCCTGCCGATGTCGCAGTGATGTCATCAGGGTTATTTCAGCTTTTTATCTTTTTTTTTTAATAAAAAGCATGTGTTAAACATGGGAAGCGCAGTTTGAAACAGCATGCACAAAAGGCTCTTTTGAGAGACCTATCGAGGTGCATTATGGGAATTGTAGGATCCAGCGTTAGAGTGACTGATCATGATATATCGCCCTCTGCTGCACGAATCTGTTTTTCAGATGTGTCTCTCACCAGTCCTCTGATTATGGAAGTGAAACTCGGATTCACTGGAGAATCCCTTTAAGATTATGGCTTTCTGTGGCGGACAGTACTTTTACTCAAGTACTGTACTTAAGTACAATATTGAGGTACTTGTACTTTACTTAAGTATTTCATTTTTCTGCTATTTTACTCTTCTATTTGAGTCCACTTCAGAGGGAAATATTGTACTTTATACTTATTTTGCATATCAAGATTTTACTTTCAAAAAATAATTTTGCCAAACAGGAAGCAGATTTATTTCCACTTGTTTTAAGAAATTAAAATTCCATTTATTTTAAGGCTATATTAGAGATTTACTATATATATACTCAATTCAGTTGCTCAGTTGCTAAATAAATTTAAAAATGTATAAAGTGTGCTTCACATTTTCAGCTCTTAATTAAAAATGTCCCATAAAGTCACCATTTAATACAAACTGCAATATAGTAAATTCTTACAAATTACTTTTCCAAATCACATCTAATCTCACTCTTTCACTCACTTTTAATTTAGAGTGGCAATTCATTGATATGACAGCTTTATCTTTACCTATAGATTACTGGTCTATAGGGGAATACGTCTCATTCTCCATCTGTCAAAACAAAAGGAAGACGGTCCTTTGGATTCAGGTTTGTGGTCAGAAATGCACATTGAGGATTCAGAGTGGGTAACAGAAACGTGCTGCGTTCAGGCTCTCGGGTCGCTCAGCTTCAGTGCTGCTTAGGTGTGTCCTTTGGGTGGCAGTAAAACCCTTTCTCTTCTTTTCTCTTTTACTGTGATTCTGCTGTTTATTTCTGCCTCTGCTGCTCTGATCTGAATGATGCCATCAGGCAGGAACTGTATATGTTAAAGAATAATGATGAGCCTCAGAAAATCATCATGGAGTTCAGCATGTACACAGTATGACTCATTGGCGGAGAGTCTGTTTCAGCTGACAGAAGATTTTCACTCTGTGTATTTGACACTAAAACAGCTTCTTGAATCCACATGATTAACTCATGCAAGTAGAGTTGACTTCTGCTCTAAAGTAAGGAGAGCAGGCTCTTAATTATCACTGAAAGACCCTTTAAATGCAGCCTAAAAATCAAGCACATTTGCATTTGCCGACTCCGGCCAATGAACCAAAATGGATACGAGAAACTGAGCTAAAAGCGACTGGTGGGAGATAATGGGAATCATGGGAGGGGAGGAGGGGGCGTCTTTGTTATGTAATTCCCCGTCGTCCTCGTCCACCTGTTGCTCGGGACGGCTGGCAGCTTCAGCTCGCGGCACGGTCCCGTGAACGCAGCGCGTGTTGGCGTGATCATCGCTATTCTCCGCGCGGGTCCTGGAGGATGCGCACAGTTGGTGTGGAGGAGAGTTTCCCACCTCCACAGTGTTGTGCAGAGAACAGGAGACTGCAGATCCCCATGCTGTTGGACAGCACGGCAGCCCGTGCAGGTCACCGCAGAGATGTCTTTTTGTGCTTTTCATGTCGGCTCCACGGTGGAGATGTGCTTCATGATTCAGCTTCTGAGGCCTCACATACCAAAATACATATCAGCCGCCTGGTATCAGCAGCGGTGACAGTGAGGCGCTGGAAGTCTAATTAGCACTTTAATTAACCAAATATGTCAGTGCAGTGTCTTGAGGTGTGAAGTATTGGGAACTTTTCAGCAAGTCGTGATAGAAGTGACACAAAGCCACCGCAAATAAAGATACTGGAAAGATCTGATGACAGCAATAAGACAAGACTGAAAGTGTGAAGCAAGAAAATGCAAAGTAAAAGAACATTTAATCTAAATCTCCACTGCTCCTGAATCTGTCTTCCTTCAATCGACTGCACATCCTCATCTGGGCTGCAGCTGCCTCTGAGGACACTGAGGACGTCTCTGTAGTTTTATGGGACTTTTAGACTTTGAACTTGCGGATGGCAAAAAATGTGCTTGTATTTTTATGGCTGCTTAACGACCTAACTACCATCATATAGGAAATTACATTTTAAAGACACTATAAACATTTCAGCGAAACAATAGCACAAAGACTTTCTTTTTGGTGTCTGGCCAAGTCCTCTGAGTGTGCTGGGGGTGCGTTTAGGTGAACTTGGTGTCAGTATTTGTGAAAAAATTTAAGCTACGATCTGAATTGCAGCTGAGAAGAAGCAAAATATAAATATTCACAGCCATGATATGAACACTTTGGTTCGAAACTGAGCTGGATGCTAAGATTTCATCTATCAGCTGTAACTTTACACCACGGATTATGTAATGGCACTTCTTTTTGAACGTGTCTTGCAGAATCTTCCAACAAAAAAGCATCCACTTTTAAGTTAGACCGCAAATGAGAAAACGAATGAGAGACCGCCTGGAGTTTCGCCGAAAGGCATCAATATACCGCAGAGACTGCAGGTCCGTCCGTACGCAGCCTGTTTATGAAAGTGGCAGAATGTTGAGCTGAGCTGCTCCTCAGAGGTGAGGCTGTCCTGCAGAAACACACACGTTACAGGCTGAAGCTGCAGATCAAACAGTGGCTGAATAAGAGGCACCTGCGCGTTTAAATCATCTTTAGAAGCAGCACCAGCTCTGATCCTGCAGCCTTCTGGACAATAAAATAACCACAGCAGAACAACAGAGAGGCACTTCTGTGTTGCTACATTCAGGCGCTTGTGCAGCTTTGTTGATGTGGGAGGTCTGGTGTCGAAAATGGAATGATGGGCTAATCCCCTCGCAGGCGTGATGAGAGCTGGTGCCAAGAGCGAGGCTCAAAACCAAACCTCCATCTGTCTGACACACAGTTTGTTCTGACGGGCACACGGCGACGCATCGCTTTTTACGCACAGCTGTGACAGCAGAGTCCGCGCAGCTCTTTGTCACATTATGATGGTTTAACGTGCAGCACGCGGCTGGGCGCAGCTCTGACCCTTCTGAGATCGATGTCCACTTTTCCGGACCTGCAGTGCTGATTGGTCGCTCGCGTCTGTCGCGCGTAAAAACCTGTTCGGTGCGTCAGGAAGCAACAAACCGGCTGAGCGGTCCAGTTTTTCTCGGATATTTCAGCTGAAACAACAAGATGGAAAACTTTACAACACCCGCGGAGCTGAACAGCACTTTGGGCCGCTGGACGGATTACAGCATCCAGTACAAAGTGATAAGTAGTTTACTGCTTTTAGTGATTTGCGCTTTAGGGATCGTTGGAAACGTGATGGTCATTCTGGTGGTACTCACCACCAAACACATGAGGACTCCAACCAACTGCTACCTGGTGAGTCTGGCTGTGGCTGATCTGATGGTGCTGACGGCGGCTGGTTTACCGTCCATCACGGACAGTATCTTCGGATCTTGGGTGTTTGGCCACTACGGGTGCCTCTGCATCACCTACTTCCAGTATCTCGGGATCAACGCCTCTTCTTGCTCCATAACAGCGTTCACCATCGAGAGATACATCGCCATCTGCCACCCGATTAAAGCTCAGTTTCTGTGCACCCTGTCCAGAGCAAAAAAGATCATTTTGTTCGTTTGGGCTTTTACTTCTCTTTACTGTGTGATCTGGTTCTACCTGTCGGACATCCAGGAGCTGGTGTACGACAACATCACCATCATCACCTGCGGCTACAGAGTCCCCAGGAAGTTCTATTTACCCATCTACTTCTTTGATTTCGGCGTCTTTTTCGTGCTGCCACTGCTGCTCTCCGCGGTCCTGTACGGACTCATCGCCAGGATCCTCTTCCTCAACCCGCTGCCCTCCGACCCGAAAGACAAGAAGAAGAGCGGACCCAACAACCACAACGCGGACAACAGGACCAGCTGCAAAAACTCCCGTCACTCCAGCTCCACCGCGACCTCCCGCAGACAGGTGGGTGGTGCGCGCGCCCGGAGAGGAGGACAGCAGGAGGGCAACATTTACCTCCAGCAGTGTCAGTCAGTCCCACACTGTGCGAGAAAATGTCATTTTCCTAAAAGCAAGGCCATAAAATTTAGAAATGTAGTTACATGGACGGTGCTGAAATGTATCCGAGTGAGTACTTAAGTACAAAGATGTGTACTTGTACTTTACTTAAGGATTTTTATTTCACGCCACTTAACACTTAACTTCTCTACATTTCAAATGGAAATATTACACTTTCTTCTTCACTGTATTTGTCTAACCGCTATAGTGACTAATCAAGATTTTTTCATACATGAGATTAAAAATATGGAGCATTATAACAGGATAAATCACACAACAGTTTATAAAATCCAGCAAATTATCTCCACTAACTGAAATTTTAAATGCTGCTTACACATGAACGCACCACCAGTGGTACATTAGTACATCTGGAACAATTTCGATACATAACTTTTACTTGTAATGCAGCAGATTTCCAACGTGGTTCTGCTGCATCAACTTAAGTGAAAGATCTGAATGCTTCTTACATAAATAAATAAATAAACTATCAAAAAATAACCAAACTACAAACATCCTCACACTAACTGAATAAAAAGTCTTTGAACAAGAGGAGTGAGGCAGAACAAGGAGCTAAAATGCCACTAAATCGATGAAAATAAACAACTGGCCTCCTCTGTGCATCAGGCATTTTCCCACTTGTCTTAATTAAGAAAACGGGATTGTTAGTGTCACAGCATTGAAGGGCTTCGGATGAGCATCTGTTTCACTTAACTACATTTTTATTGCATAAACAAAGTCCTGCAACCTCTTAGTGCTCATCTTCAAGGAAACACAAGGTTAGAGAGGCAAATTTTGGCTTTAATTTCTTCAAAAAAAGTATCTTATATGGGCTTTAAAGAGTGATTTATCGACTTTACATGAAATAATCAATGGATGAATAAATGAATAAATAAGTAAATTTATGCTCCAACTAATGATTATTCTCATTATGGATTAACCTGACGATTATTTCTTTGACAAACGGCTTAGTTCATCAGATGTCAGAGTCTAAGTTTGCATATTGAAATGTTTCATTGATGTTCAGTTTACTGTCATGGACAGTTTTCAAAAGGATTCACATTTGAGAAAATGCAACCTGCATTTTTTTTTCTTTTAAAAAATAAAGCAATGATAACTAATTCAAACTGGCAATAGACAGTTTTTTGCTTAAACTCATCGTTCTGACTGCACAGCTGTAGAATAATGCTCATCAGCGTTTAGACTGGTCCCCTAAAAGCCTCACTGTCACTGTGAAGCTCTCAAACTATGTTCTTACTCCATATAAAATTATGACAATCTCTCTTTACCTCCTCAGTGAACAACAGGCGTCCTTCTTCTCTCTTATTTCCAAAGAGGTGTTGATCATTTCTTCATGGAAATTTGTAAATAAATGCAGTGAATTCTGTATTTTTGGTAGCTGCGGCTCTGAGGAAAACTAAAGGTTGTGTTTGCGACAGTGGCAATACCACTCGCAACCACTAGGGGGATTTGAAAAACTTCCACTTGAACTATAAACGAATTATTAAAATTGTTGCCATACATTTAACCACTGGCTGTCTAGTCAAGCAGTGAGTTTTGTTTTCATGTACTAAACGTGTGTTTTGTAGTTTGGGCGAACTGACCCTTTAACAACTGAGATGACAAATGTCCAGAACTGCTAACTTAAAAAAAAAATGCCTCTTTCTAAATGACTTTGAACTCAGAATCCTAAAGAGAAAGACATGTTAGATGCTCCATACCTGCTCCTTTACTTCCAGCTCCACAGTATTGATCTGGCCTCCTCTGGGAGCTTGATTGCAGCAGCAGTTCTCATGTTTCTCCCCTGCAGGTGACCAAGATGCTGGCTGTGGTGGTGATCCTGTTCGCCACGCTCTGGATGCCGTACCGCACTCTGGTGGTGGTCAACTCCTTCCTGGACCAGGCCTACCTGGACAGCTGGTTCCTGCTTTTCTGCCGGATCTGCATCTACCTCAACAGCGCCATCAACCCGGTCATCTACAACGCCATGTCTCAGAAGTTTCGCGCCGCTTTCCGCAAGATCTGCCGCTGCGGGCGGAAAGGCTCGGATAAACCCGCCACCTACAGCGTGGCCCTCACGTACAGCGCCGTCAAGGACACGTCGATGGTGGAGAGCACGGATCACTTCACGACAGAGCTGGAGGAGCTCACCGTCACGGACGAACTGCTGTCCGATCAGAAGATGATGTTCCCAGACCCTTGTGTGTACGGGAAGGTGAATTTCAGCGAGGCCTGAGGTGCTTAGAGTCGATGGAGGATTAAAGAGTTTGAAAATGTAATTTAATGAGTCTGTTCAGTGGGAATATTGGTTCCTGAGTGTCCGCTGTCCTGAAACCAGGCGGCTGCAGCTAGAGATGTAAACACAGATTACAGCCACTGATGACTAATGACAGTCTTTGAGGCACAAAGCCAAACACACTGAGAACGAGAGCGGACATCGTAAAGCATCAAACATCAACAGATAAACTGGCTTTTATCGCATAGCTGTTATCTTATCTTGGACATAATATACTGCGTATGAGTCAATAACATGAATGTGAACAAAAGCACCATTCCCACTTCAGGCACACTCATCTCTGTTCTTTAAAGCTGCACAGGGCAGCACGGCACTGGTGAGGTAACAGTTAACGTGAACTCAAATACCCACAAACCCTGCAACATGAGAATCAGGAAGCTGCTCTGACACATCTGCCAACACGGTCGGTCGGTGATGCTTTCATACCAAAGGACACCGAAGAGATGACTGAAGCAGAGGGAATAACACCAGCGACTCCGGCTTGGAAGTGTGGTCTTGAACTGGCCGTACGATACATGCTAAAATCCCCCCCCCCCCCCCAATGTTTTCAGGGCAGGTGGTGCTTTAAATGGTGAGTCACACCTGAACTTTCACGGACAAAACAGGGCCTATTTTTACTCTGAAGGACTTGTATGCGGCCTCAAGCACAATGTGGAAACCAAGACAGACTGCTGAGTGCGCTCTGGAGGCTGGGGGTTAAGCTTTTTAAGGTCTCTTGATTGATATGTTTTTCCACTGTGAATGATAAGTGTTCACCGACAGAGAGGGGAAACAAAAGGTCATACAGCGCTTTGTAACTTGAATTCAAAAAAGTGCCATAATGAAGCTTATTATGTGTTGGTAGACCCCCCCACAGCATCATCCTGTTTCTAATAAGGCATCTCTCATTATGGGCTTATAAACTGTCACTAATGGCTTTATTTATAGGCAGGAAATAATTTTATACTCCTTAATTGATTAATAATAAATCATCTGGAGAACCTTTGGTTGTATACTCCTCCATAGCTTGATTTGTCTTTTTATGTAGCTGTTTAGAGGGAAGTCAAACCCTGTTTTCAGTACTATTTATGATCAGCATTTTTTTCAGTAATTGCCAGTCAATGTATCTGCAGACAGTAATCAGCGTTTTATATGGACTTTTCATCGTCTGCCATTTCCCATGAGAGGGACACAGCCGGGTTTTGGAAGTCAACTTGGAGATATAATAACGCACATTAATTAAATTATTAGTAACTTAAATTAGACATATTTCTTTGCTAAACAAGACAAACATTCAGTTAAAGTTGATATGAAATTAGAAATGCCTTTAAAACCCTTTATGACGTCTGCTTACGTAGGCTTCAACAAACCAACCAGCCGATACCGTCGTAGCATTCAATCCTCACAGAGTGACACAGGATTCATTAGCTAGCTAGCTAGCATCAGCATGGTATGCTGGTGTGTCTTCAGATGTTCGTCACTTCAAACCTTGCTCCGAGGGAAGGATGACCGGTACGTCTGCCTGCTCCAGCAAAAGGGGGGTGATGAAGGTGTTGAAGGAGACGAGAAGTCCTCTACGCTTGGATGGAGGCCAGCATCTAATCATCATGTTACGTCCCGGCTACCGAGCCTGTTTTGCTTGGAAATGCATCACTAGATACAGAAAATGCTGTTTCATCTGGACTTTAAAGGACCAGGAGTGTAACATTTAGCAGCATCCTGTTGTATCATAACTGAATACCCCTCGCCTCACCTCCCCTTCCAAGTGTGTAGAAAAACTACATTGGCTGGTAAAATACTGAAAACAGAAGACTTTCACTGCTGTTAAGCTGCTTCTCAAACCTTAAAATAACACAAGAACAAAAATAATAATATTAATTAATAACATATTAATACATTTCCAAGATATGAACCTTTATTGATGACTTTCTCAGTTTTCTAATAGTCAAGTCTGCAGTTACAATCGTCGCTAAAGGGTTAAAACATACTTTAACTCAGCCTTGAGTTACAACTTATAAGTCCTTTATAAAATATGCCTTATTAGACAATGGTACCGCCCTCACTTACAGCAGCAGCAGCGGTTGTAAAGCTCAGTATTTTACAGTGTCAAAGACTGTATATAGTGTTACAGAGATTCAGTGTAATAGTTGATATATTTCAGCTGCAGCACTATAAGTTCCATCCAAGCATCAGTGTTCGAGCTGAAGCAAAGTGAAGTGAGTGTTTTGGTCTGTGTTCTGTATCATGTGAACCGTGGATTTAACAAACCATCGCTTGGCTCGCCTCGCTTTTTAGTTGTGAAAGCCGTCAGTGAGCTGGTGGACATGGCCGGACAGACGTGTGATGTTTAGATATGCTGTGTGGTTTTTCCTGCCAGATCAGTGACTGTTTATGAATTTCTGAGCACTGTCTGCACACACAGGGGAATATAATTGGGCAGCAGCAGCAGACACAGCGGAGGAAGATGAAGCTCCTGCTCTCAAACAGGGTTTCATTCACCACCGTTTGTGGAAAATGTCAAATAACAGCTACACTTTTTGTTTAATGATCGTACCAGTACTGTACATGCCTTGAGTATCAGTAGATTCATGCACTTGTGTATGTTCCCTGTGTATTTAAAGTAACTGTTGTCTTCTGTTTGTAAGGTGGAAAAGAGACAGTCCAGTTGCCAGAAGAAAATGTTGTTATTGTGGGTTTCTGAAAAATATGGATACGTATTAAACATATCATATCAACGTTTCTACAATAGGTGTCAAAGTGACGTAGTTCAGATTACTGTTACATGTGTACGAGCTGAGTTTCTCATCTGGTTGGTGGAGATGGTGCTCTTTTCGTAACACTCATCGTTTTGTACCACAGTGTTGTCGCAACATAAAATTGAAATGGAACATAAAGTGTGAATGTAAAGAAACGTAAAGTTTTATCGTAAAGAAATGTAAAGTTTGAACGTAAAGAAACGTAAAGTTTGAATGTAAAGAAGCGGAAAGTTCGAACATAAAGAAAGGTAAAGTTTGAATGTAAAGAAACATAAAGTTTTAACGTAAAGAACCGTAAAGTTCGAACATAAAGAAACGTAAAGTTTGAATGTAAAGAAGCGTAAAGTTTGAACGTAAGGAAACGTAAAGTTTGAATGTAAAGAAACGTTAAGTTTGAACGTAAAGAGACATTAAGTTTGAACGTAAAGAAGCGTAAAGTTTGAATACGTAAAGTTTGAACGTAAAGAAGTGTAAAGTCTGAATACGTTAAGTTTGAACGTAAAGAAGCGTTAAGTTTCAACATATCAGTGGTTTGCAGAAACAAACACTGCCAACATTTATTCTGCATACTGGGTTATCTAAATATTTTATGTCACTCTTGCTTTCATTACTGCCCTTTTAAGCATTATAAATATTATTTTGTGATGTACAGTTTGGAAGCTGCTGCCACAGTCTTGCTTTTTAGAATAACGTGGTCCTGTGAGTATGTTTTGATAGTTATCTAGAAGTTGCTCATTTGTACACTTTACCTTTCTGTTCCTAATAAAGTTGATTCTGGAATTAGAGTAGATGATTTTTACTTTCTTTCATTAACCAAAAAAAAAAAGAAATAATCACTGCTTTAAAGAAAAATACCTCTAATGGTTATTTTGTTTATCGATCTACATCCTTACTATGACACTCCTGACTGTGAATGCTGTGTATGGTTTGATTATCCAGTTTATTATTTTTAGACGTTTACAGGTGATATCATATTCATGTGGTGTTTTGTTGACAGCTCATTCGACACAATGGGAGCTTGTTGATGTGTTTCATGTGTTTAATATGTACACCACAGCTACCCATCGCATCTATCACATTACATAAGGTGTAACACCCTTCCCACATGGGATTTACCTCTTTAACAGAGTACGTGAACACAGCATTTCTCACCAATAAATGTAAATTCTGTGAACATATCGCCTGGAATCACGTCATATAAAACAGCAGTTTCAGTTAACTGCCTATTTACTGTCAACCTGTCAAAAACGTCAACCTGATGGTGGCGCTGGAAGAAAACCGTCATGAAAAAGTTGTGACTTTGCTCACTGGTAACACCAGAAGCTTCACATGAACTTCTTCAGGAGAAAGCAGTTCAAGGTTAGATATCAGCAGCACTCGGCGGAAAATGTCTTCTAACTGGGATGAATTGATCCTTGACATGAAACTCTGTGTTTGTGGATGTCTGCTGCTCTGAAAACTGACATACAGGCAGATGGATGTTTGGCCTGAGCTGCAGGAAAAATGTTTTCTGTAATTCTGACTACAAGCCCTCACAGCTCAGCTTCTCAGCCTGCGATTTCAGTCGATGCCGGTGTGTTATCTGACGCCACCTGTAATGATCTGACATGCTTTGTGGGGCCGCGGTATTGATCTGCATCCTCAGTGTGTTGGAAGAAAGGACAGAAAGCGATGTATCTGATGCACAAACACGCTAAAAGAAATCACCCATCATCAGAACAGCAAACTTCACTTCACTTGTGTTCATCTTCTTCTGCTGCATATTTCCATATTTCATGTCTCCAACTACTTTTTACACCTTAAATGAGATAAAATGCTAACATGCCCACAGTGAGAATGCTTGCATGTTGGTGCTTAGCAGGTCTAATTTTTACCATCTTAGCTTCCATGCTAACATCTGGAAATTAGCATTAAGCATTAAGTACAGCTGAGACTGAAGACTGACGTCATTAAACCAAAAGATGATCAGCAGAAATGTCCGCCGGATGACGGTCAGGTGATTTAAGTTTTTCCAAATTCCAAAATAACCAAGATCAAAGCAAAGTCTAGCATGTCAGATTTTTTTTTCCTGACTTCTCTCATGTGACATCTCCCACGACGTGCTGTGATTGGTCATCGATGTAGTCTTTTATGGCAGCGTGATCGTTAAATCTGACATGGCAGCCGTGTAGTCATGTAGTCTGATCCGCCATTATGGTTTCCTTTAGCTTAACTCAGGCTACGTTTACACGGAAATGATCTGAACAGAAAACGCAAAAGTGGCGTTGCGTTCTCACTTTTTATTCCACGTTAAGACGAGAGTTTTTTGGGAGAAATCTGCACGTATACGCAAGCCTGTGACCTAAATGCATACACGATGTGAGCAGATCCAGAGAATCTAAGGGACGAGCTCTGGCAGATCGGAGCACACTTTTGCGTTTTTACCCTTTAGACGGGAATGCGACGGTGGAGCGTTTTTAAGATTTCCACTCTTTCACTTTTTTGTGTTTTTACGCCCCAATAGCAACATCGTCATTGAAACGAAAGGCACATCCGATAAAATCTTTTGTCGTTTTCAGCCGTGAGTGTTGTCGTAAACGGGGCCTCACATGAGCCTGAACTTAACCCTAATAGGTGGTACTCAAAGTATCTAAGTTAAGAGCCGAACTTAAAGAAACTTTAACACAAAAAGACGGCTGTGAAACCAACACTGTGTGACTGACAGGTGGTTTCCGGCAATTGCAGAGCAGAAAATACCACGACAATTATCCATTAGCAAAAAAGCCAAAAAAAAACCAACCCAAAAACCTGTAGATTACCACTTAAAATGATATTCTTGTATGACAGGTTATAATTAGCAGTCCATCTGTGGCCTTGAACTACATGAATCACATGAGTTCCCCTCTGGAAATCGTCTGAATTTAGCTTAATCAAAGGTCCAAACAGACAAGGTGCAAAAGAGGAACCGATGAAGTGGTGCAACAGGACACGAGAGGAAAAAGAAGACGAGGAGGAGGAGCAGAGAGAGGAGCGTTATTCAGGCGGGTGCAGAGAGGTGGAGATAAGACACTTTCTGGCTCATTAACTCTGAAATAAATGTGTTTCAGAACAATGAAAAGAGGTTGTTCAGCGATAATGGGACCGTAATGTTCGTTATGACACCCCGGACAGAGACGGCAACAAAGACAAGGGGTGGTGTAATTACAGCTCTCCTGCAGCACGCGAGCAGCCTCAGCGTTTCTGAATAATTACACGTGGAAGAAAACGCACTGCGTCGAGTGGCTCTCCCAAGAGAAGTCACTTTTTCTCCAACGATTGAAGTGATGAAACCAAGTGCTGTAAAGCCCTCAGACCAGGATTTATGTGGCTGTTTATGTGTCTGTGTATTTTAAAGGATGAGGCTCGTAATTTGTCAACAAATGCCATGAAAAACACAGAAACCAACGAGCACTACCACACAAGTGCTGTCTGAGTCCAAAGCCTGATATACAGCACATGTATTAGCCTCACTGCTACACTGTCCAACACGCGGTTTTGTTTCTCTAAAGTCCTTTAAGTCTCAGTGTGACCGTCATCCTTGTTCACTCATCCTCGACGGCATGTCATGGAAATCGGGGTGAAGCTGGAGGAACAGCATGGGACAGTAAACGCTCTCTTGGCTTCGGGTGGCGCCGGCAGAGGCCGGAGAGGTGATTGGTGCAGGCTTGTGAACGGCACGCTGACCAGCACACTTTGTGCATTTGAGCAGTTTCACTTTAACCTGCAGCTGCTTCAGCACAGCTGCTCCCTGCTCAATGACAGAAGAGTCACGCTGGTGCTCATTTTCTCCATTAAAATTGATCAATTTTTATGACTACATAAGCAGAAAAACTGCTCCCATTGCTGGAATGTCCCCTTTAATCAGCACTCCTCTGAACCCCTGATAGAGCATGTCCCTAAACATTTTTTATTTTTAACACCGTCAGCTAATGTTTAAAAGAACAGTTTGGCATTTTTGGTAGCTATGCTTATTTCTTTACTTTCCATAGACTTAGATGAAAGGATCAGCACTACTCTCATAAACCTCAGTGTAAAAACGACTTACTAGTGCTTGCTAAGCTAACCGGCAGCTAGCTGCAGCTTTACGTTCACCGTGCAGACAGATAGTGGTGCCAGTCATCTCACCCTCAGCAAGAAAGAAAACATATTTCCTAAAATGTCTCAAGAATTCAAAGATTATCTAAAAATCTTTACAGTTTCCTATAAACTGACAGTAGACTGCACATTTTCTGTAAAATGTAAATTTCTGTAATTCACCGTAAATAATGCGTAATTCAACACTGGCAGCACAAAACTGGCAATGAAAATAAGGTTGATTTAAAGCCCGCCTGCGTTAAAAATAGAGGAATCTGCCCTGTTTCAAGGCGCTGCCAGCGGAGAGACGGCTGAGCAGGTATGACACCTCATAACGTCTAATTACTTTCCCTCCATCCGGCGATCCCATCGGGGAGGAGCTCGAGTCGTTACCAAAGAAAGCTCAATCAACTCCGCAACAATTTGCTTACACGATTCTCCTGCAGCAGAAATACGGGGCTTTGTTTACTTTAATGGTCTAATCGTTTAAAAGGTGCCAATTACACCTGCGGAGAAAAGCAGCCTCACCAGGAGCTTTAATCACAAGCTAATTGTTTCTTCACAGCACTTCTGCGTACGGTCCAGATGACGCACGAACGCTCTTAAACACTGATGCTGCACTTGATACAGATTCGCTCCAGCTTAAGCATAACTCATGTTCAATTAAAGACTGTACATGAGTGTCTTAAGATGAAAACTAATATCCCGCTTTGGGTCTTTTCACATTGCCTGTTTATGTCTCATGTAAAGCGCTTTGGACGGTCTTCTTGTTGAAAGCTGCTGCGCTTTGTGATGCAGTGTTGTGTAATGTTGTGTCTGTCCTTGTGTTGTTGTTGTGATGCACTTCATGCTCATGGAAAATCTAATCATTTAGTTATTGCATTATCATGAATCACGGATATTTGCCAGACTTGGGTACTGACTTTACTGATAAAGACCTTCAGTATGAAAAGTTATTGCAGCTCTCAGACTGCAGTTTGTTACTCACACAATATGAATAATGTAACACTAAAACACTAATAAACACACTGGAATCTGCCCGGCGAATGAGAGCAATGCGTCAACAAATAGCTCAGTCAGTTGGGCTCCACCTTACACCATAATTACCAATTTGTTAAAACCAATTCATTAATTCAAGCTATTAAAGCTGCATGTTAATTAAACTGACATGTGATACGTCTCAGTTAGTTGCTGGCATCATCATCATCATCTCGGGCTGAGCGATATGATCAAAACCTCACATGCTGATAACCTGCAGGTCATTTCACATCCAGGTAAAGATGCATGTCACAAAGCAGCACATTTTCTGTTAAAACAATACAGTTTATATACAATGACCACACAAAAAGCCTGTTTCATATAACATTTTGAATTGTAAACTCGATTTGATTGTTTTTCTCTTTTTATTTAGCTCCTTTGTGCAACCATGTATACGTATAATATTAACGTATGAAATGAGGAAGAGTGTGTGTGATTCTTGTGTCTGTCTCGAGTGTGTTGTGGCAGCATAATTTTAAAAGGACGGTTTTCTGGTCAGTGTCAGACTTTTCGTACCAAAACCACGTGACAGAAGCAGCCCTTCTTTTAGGTATCCATGTTTGTTTGTGTGCCTTCATCAGTGTCGTCTGCTGAAAGTGCTTCTTCTATCCTCACACTCTCTATATTGTCATATCTCACAGCCCTTTTGTCTTCCATATTTGATTAAGACTCTTGGATTAGTGAGAGCAGGAGTCGAATAACCGACTGTGTGCATGCATTAACACAAACACTGCTGCTGAAATACGAGCCAGCCGCAGATTTTAATCTAGTGCCAGTTCAACTTTCCTGACCCTGCAGCCAATGAAACTCATTCAGCGGGACTGATTAAATTTCATAAAAGCACGGCTCCAACTTTAAAGATGCTGTGTTTACCTGACCGCAGCAATATGAAGGTTTGGGATATGCGGACGGCGAGCAGCAACTATCTTATTATCCAATACTCTGTGGTCAGATGGCTTGACAAGGTGTTTACTTTGTGTCTGATTAAAGGCAGAGCTCGCACTCGGGACATTAGCCGCTCTGACAGGCCGCCCTCAAGTGATCTAGGGATGCTGGTACAGCTAATAAAAACAAGTGGTGCAAGTCTAATTCAATCACACGCCAATAATTAAAGAAAACAGACAGAAAAAATGGATTTTCCTGAGCAAAACAATGACAAAGGAAAGAAAAGAGTGATTACCGGCGGCCTATAGCGTGGCTTAGCAGAGGGAAACAAATCTCCTCAGAAGTTGCCAGCACTCGGGGGAGCTGAGGACACAAATTGCAAATAGTCTTGACAAAATTGCCCTTCCTGATGAAGACTATTGAATTGTAAAGCCAAACTGCCTTTGACTGGGATCCACACTGATGCTCTGCTGCGTGGTTGTTCCAGCTCACAACACACTGGCAATTTTAAGCTTAATCAATAAATTGGTTGGAGCAGTTTTCCTATAATTTCAGAACATCTACAAGTTTTACCAGACAGCTGTTTCTTGTTGCCCTCAGTGGAAGATGAAAAGACACATAGAAATCTATTTCTCTCAGGACTTGAAGGTGATGCTGTGTTTGAGCCTCTCGAGGTAACTGCCATCCCCGTTTCTCTCCTGCTTGCATCTATCTCGCCTTTTTTCTGGCGATACAATCAAGGAGAATATAAAAAGAGGAAGCAGACCATCCTTTTCTTTAAAAAAAAAAAAAAAAAGTCCATTAGCCTCCCTCTTGAATCTTTTCATATTTAGTTGGTCGATTGGACGAGTGGGCTTTTTTGGCGTGTCTTAAAATGGAAAAACAAAATGTCACTGCTGAGCAGGGAAGGCGGAAATGGTGTTTTTTTCCTCAGGATTTTGGCTTCGGCATAAACATGACAAAAATAGCATTTACAGCTACAGAAAACTGCAGCTCTTTACGTGTTTAATGCTGCAGGAAGTGTTTAAAAGTTTCAAACTTTCCTCCATTGACAGTCCCAGCAGCTCATGCACTGTGGTTTAATTTAAAAATGTGTCACACGGTATGTATAAATACAGGCCTAGCGTGTATGAGAAGTGTAGCATTCCCACGTCAACCTGCACCGCCACTGAAAAAGGGAGGAGGAAAGAAAAAACCTGGTACAGGACGTGATTGAATTTTAGGCCTCTTGAGATTTTCGGCTTCAGGTCCATCTGATCCGTTCAAGATTGAGGCTAATGCAACAGGAGCCGGTGAGATGTGTGAAACATGTTTATGTAAATTTATGGAAATGAACGTTCACTTCTTTCAAGCTTCCACAGTAATGATTGTAAATCGAGCCAAGGAGAGGGATTTCCTCAGTGTCCTCCTCCCCACTGACCATCTGACAAAACACTGCGATCAGCCGTCAGAGCGGCACAGCCCGCCCTCAGTGAGTCAGCCTTTCATTAAGACAAACGGATTTAATTGGATTCATGGAGTTATGAATGTCTGTAATAGTGTGCGAGCATCATTATGCCTATACATATATGAAATGTATATTCATGAAGCATCCACGATCAGCAAATGTGATTAAAGCATGTAAAGACGTGAAACGACAGTTTTCTGACTGAGCGTGCTGGAAGGATGCAGCTCTAATGAATGTTTAATGGAAGAATTTGCTTTTCGGAACACGACTCCGCACTTACTTGATCTTACAGACATTTCACGACGGGAAACACGGGGAGAATCGAACCACAGAACCCAGTACAGACAGATGAAGCACAAATTTACACAGAGGGAAGCTTTTTGTTTTCCAGTTGCAGCAGATGAACCGTGTTCAGTCTGGAAAGATCGAAGAGACGAAAATCTAAAACTAACACAGTCCCAAATCTAATTATTATTGACCTTTAGAACAAAGAGGTTGCTGGAGGTCAGGATGTACAGTCTCTCATTGGTTGCTCTAAAGCCCAGGATTGGTTTGTCGGAGTCCAGGCTCGCCACCTGTTGCTTGGCAACCTGCCCTACCTGACGGCCCTGCTTCCTGTTGAAGAGGACGGTTTCCACCGGCGACGGCTGACGGTAGATGAATGAGCGGCGGAGACACTCGCACAGCGAAGCGTAGGAGAAGTTTGGAGCGCAGGTCGCAAACTTTTTGTCCCGCTTGGACGCCTGGACGTAACCTGTGAAGACAGATTGTTAAGATCAGAGACCTGCAGAGAGGAGGACGTTATGCAGATCACCTCGAGCAGTCAGGCCGCTCCCAGGGACAACTCAAAGACCCCCAACAAAACTCCAATCAGGGTTTTACCTCCTTACGTCCATGGGATGTTTTTTAATATGACACAAGACAAACGAGGAGCGAAATAAGCAGTCAACACCTCAGCTGATCGTTCAACGGACCAATGACAAGCTCACAAACCTGCCACATGCTTAAAGAGCCAATCCTGTCAAATTAGGGGGGTAGTAGTGAAGTCGAATGTTACGTCCTGCTAACAGAAAATACATTAATATTCTGATACATCGACATGGAGGCAACCCTGTACAGTTAGTTCTTCTTCTTCTTCTTCTTCTTCTTCTTCTTCTTCTTCTTCTTCTGTGTCAGGTAGCTAGCAAAGCAGACAACCAGCAGAGGTTTGTGTGTGTGATGAGCAGGGGCGAAGATGAGGAGGATTGCTCGGGCTGCAGGCGATCGGCGGACGGGTGGATGGAGATATTTTCATATCCACAGACCCACTTATACGAAATGAAGGCAAAGGTGTGGAGTTGTATCTGAGCCACTTTAAGGCATGAAGGGATTTTTTTTTCAAGAAAAAAAGCCTCTGATGAAAAGAGATGAGTTTTTAGGGTTTGCCAGGAGAGGAGCTTCAGTGATAATGACATAAGGGAACCTGGCGCTCTGTAAACCTTTAGGTCACCGGGCGTCAGATGTCTGAAGCTTCAGAGAGGACTGGCTGAGCCTTGTGTGCTGCTCTAATCAACGCTGTGAAGCTTTGAATCGCAGTGCGTAAAAAGCAGAGGAGACACCGCGATACAGAACACTTTCTGTCATCTTCGGTGCACAAAGAGGAGAAGATCTGAAGTACTGAAAAGCTGCCCAGGTAGCCACGCCCCTCAAAAACTGTCACCGAGCTGAAATAAAAAAAGGTCTTAAAGCTTTATTGTGTTCAGGTGAAGGAACAGGTAACTTTAAGAGCAGCAGCACGTTTCAGTCCCTCAGACTTTGATCAGAGCTCACAGATTCATGATTTCAGATTTAAATACAGAAGGAACGAGTGCAGTTAATGATCCAGTGAAAGAGGCAGCAGAGGTTTGATACTCACATCCTGAGGGCTCTATAGATGCAACACGTGAATTGAGTAAAAGGATTAATGATTTGAGTCGTTAGCAAAGGTAGAATTCCAAACACTGCTGGTTCTGCTCAAATGTGAGGATTTTTCTACTTTATATATGTAAATCAAAGTTCTTTGACTGGACGGACAAAACAAGAAATCTGGTGACGCCGCTTAAAAAAAACAACAACAGACCTTCATCACTGAAAGAGCTTTTCAGTCTTTTGTTCCGTTCCTCATGCTCCGAGCGGCCGAGAGGCATTTGAGAATTATAAATAGTGTGCATTAAGCTGCACACGGCACGCTCCCGTCTGCTAACACGGAAGGTCGCTTCCAAAGATGACGACACGAGAGAGGACAAAAAGACTTCTGTTTGGTCTCCATCGCTGCTGGAAACACATTATCTTCCACTCTTACAATCTGATTAGTCACTTCCTGCCTGCTGAGATTTCCCATCTGATAGCAGGGCGCTTCAAGCACAGAAGACGGGATGCTTCTCTTTAGTCATTAAGACTAATAAGATTAGTTTTACTAGACAACGTCGCCTCGTAGAGCCTCGAACACACAAGCAAACCGATTATTGCGTTACGTATTTTAATCCCTCCAAAAGCATGTGTCACTTCACACAAACCAAATGTTTGTTTCAACGGTGCAGAATTAAGCAACATGGACATAAAGACAGATAAAAATGAATGTAAAAGAAGATGGAGCGTGCACTGAAAGCTAAATCTGCTTTAATAGCCTCTAAAACTAACTCTACTAATAACACAGTCCTCTCGATCGCACCAACAAGCTTCATTTGAATGCTCAAATGTGCATGTTTTCAGCTCATTTTCTTCTGATTTGCATCTGAAAATATCACCGGGGCTCCATCTGCATTCTCAGACTGGTCGATGTATCCCAAACGGAGATGAGCAGATTGGCGAAACTCCGCGATGTTAAGAAAAAATGGCGATGCCGTCGCTGTCAAAGTGGAAAATTGAAATAAATATTGCGCCGGATGCCGTTGTTGATTTGAGATTTGGAGTAAAATTACAGCCTCAACACTAAGCTGAGAGGCATAATCCAGTTCCCACCCTGCGTTTTATGATCCAGACCTCTACGAACGGTTCATGAAGAGATGTCTGTTCACGAGCCTGTTTTCAAACACCCTCCCTGTGGGATACGAGCAGTGTCAGTAAACTCCCTCTCGTCATTAACTGCAGTTTTATTGCAGCCATTTAAAACGTTGTGTCATCCATCCACTGCAGCGCCGCAGGCACAGCAGCAGCATGACAGCGGATGTAAACAAAGTTAATTGCTGTAAGAATGAATAATTCAACTCTAGTTGTCATGATTCGTCAAAAATGGAAATTAAGATAGGCCTCTGCTGAGAGTGCTGCTTAGACCTTCAAACATCTCCCACCGACTGTGACTAATTTAACATTTCACACATCTTAAAGGGACCCTGTGGAGTTTCTGGCCACCAGGGGCAGCGTCGAGCATTGGATTGTCAAAGAAAATACAGCCCGACTGGCTTCATTTGCCGTGGGCTGAAGGCCAAGGCGCACTGGTTGGCAGCAGAGGAAGCTGTAGAGGAATTTAATATTTCACTATGGTGCTGTTCGGCTTATGAGGTGGAGCTGTGGAGTGTTGGAGTGGAGGTGGCAGCAGGAGAAAGCCAGAAACACAGATTAAGCCAATCACCAGCGGGTAAATCTCTGTATTTTACTGGATTTTTAAATCTGGTGTCTGTGGTGACATTGTCATGCTGACACAGTGGCAGTGAGGCTGAACGGAGCTGAATGGTGGAGTAACAGGAGCGACAGAGCAGGCTGCAGAGCTTCATTGTTTTTCCCAAGACCCGCCCTACTCTGCCTCTGATTGGCTGGTGTTTATTGTTAGGGTTAGGGGGCTGGTTAACCCAATCATAGGTAGAGCAGGGGTGGGTATTTGCAGAATACAGGTGGCAAAGAGTTACACTGCAGGCTTAAAATTGCTTTCTTACACCACAGACACCCATTATCGTAGGTGTATCCTAAAATTTCACATAAAATCTAATAACTGCTTCTCAACTCAGACTCCTGACTGCAAATGGATGCAAACGCAGATGCAAACGAAGGCTTTTCAAGTGTTTCATAAGGTACAAAGTGCATTCAACGCGTGTGTTAGATCTTAGGGCGCGTACAGAGTGTTATGGTGAAAATTACTTCTAATGTCGGCATTAGTACACAAAGAAGGACCTTAAGAGAAATGATGTGACTCACGGCTTAATTACAGCACTGTTACACAAAGACTCAGCGATGTCCTGATGTCTCACCAATGAGAGAAAAAGTGCACCTAATATGAGAGGTATTAGTATTCAGATGCTTTCCTTAGGTAAGAGTACTAATACTATACAGAAAGAGTCCTGCATTGAAAATATTACTTAGGTATTAAAAGTACTAAATGCAGAAAAATGGCCCCTGTGACTGTGACATTATAGTATATAATTAGGTTATTTTCATGCATGCTGATTACTTTGTTCACGGACTTTTTGTTTGGTTTGTAAAAACTGTATCATTTGTGTTACAAATACACTAAAATAATTCAGAGGAACATCTCACACGTGAAAAGCCTGAACCACGTTTTTGCAAAAAAATTCGTTTTTTGAATTGATTTTTTGTTATTCGACTATTTATCAATGGACTGATCGTTGCGGCTGTACTTGTATATAATGTTGAGTAGTTTAACTTGTACAAGTGCAGCACTTGAGTGCATTTACTTCATTATATTCCTCCACCTAATTCTTCAGCATGTATTTCTGTGGGGTTTTTGGGAGGTGCTGTTCTGAACGGCACACACGCAGAACAGGCGTCTGTGATGGAGCGCTCACCCAAGGCGTTGAACGTGGCGATGTGCTCCCACATGTTACTGGGTTGGTCGGGGCGAGGCTGCCACACCAGAGCGTCCACATCGTGTCTGAGGCAGAGGCACGGCATGTCAGACGGGTCCACGTCCACTGTGAACAGGTACTGATGGCTGCCCAGATTCACCTGCAGAGAGGCGGACCGGAGGGAAAGGTGTAGGTGTGAATTAAAGTCGGCTCATTTTTAATTCTGTCACACGCCATATTTTACTGTGTAATTAACAAGTACTCTCCAGGCGTGTCCCACTGTGATCCGGAGCAGGTTGTGGACAGTGATGGACAGTTAAAGTGCCCCGAGGACAAAGCCTGTAACTTTCTAGTCGGACTGGAGGTGACTTCCTGTGCAGCCCCTCCACTGTAGGAAGCAGGTAAACACGACGTTAGAATTACAGCACTTCTCCCATCATTCTTGAATCTTCCCCGGAGTTTATCAGGTTGATTAATATGTGGTTGAAAAATAAGCCTCAAAACCAGCGATCAATGAACATATCGATCAGAGGAGAACATCATCAAAACAAGACAGAAAATTCAATCAATCAAGACAGAAACAGCCCTCACAAGGACTCCAGAAACTTTCCAAAGGGTGAGGACTTTCTTTCTTTCCTTACTACTACTACTACTACTACTACTACTACTACTACTACTACTACTAGTTGTCTTTACTTCTTTCAATACTATCTCCTTTTCTTGCTTTCTTTGTCTTTCTTTATATACTGTCTTACTTCCTTCCCTTAAAGTTTCCTCACTACCTTCTTTCTCTCTAACCTACTGCCTTCCTCCTTTCCTTCCTTCTAGCTTTCTTTCCTTCTTTCTTTCCCTTTTTCTGTTGTTTTTTCTTTCTTTCCTTGCTACCTTCCTTTCCTCTTTCTATCTTTACCTCCTTTAATCTTTCTTCCTGTCTTCTACCTACCTCCCTCTTTTGTTTTCATCCTTTTTGATTGATTAAAACTAGTTAAAACACATCTGCAGGTTTTCCCTACATGTTTCTTCCCACATGGTTACCGACATCATTAAATGCAGAGATTGAGATCACAGTTTGTGGCAGATCTCCATCATGGCCACTGTGTGTAAAAAGCTGTAATGTATGTGATAACAGCCATAAAAGTCAATATATTTGCCCAACACTGGCTTCACTCTGATGAATGCACTTGACATAATTGCATGTGCGCAGTTTGGTGCTATTCTAGTCTCACTCCATTTGTTTTGGAGAGAAAATGACCGTTGCTGCGTTATAATCGCTCCTCGACATCTGACTGTTCACACCGATCCTTCACTCAGAGTCAACACACATCCCACGAATCCAGCTGCCAGCATGTCTCCGAGGCTGTCAGGCAGCGCTGTCCTCCCCATCTCAATACACACTTGACAGGCATTGAAAATCCGGCATAAATCAGCACGTATGTTGGTGGCTGCACACAATGACAAGCCTTTAAGCGAGCCATCACTCCTCCACTCTAAAACTCATTTTCTTGCCACTTATGTTTGACTTTGAGCACATGGCAGATGTTGGCTCGCGCTTTAGTATTTGAGTTGACTGACGAGGACAGCAGTGACTGACCAGGTCACGGCTGTCTGCTGCCACCAGTCAGTCAAGGTGCATCTATGTTTACATCCATGTCTGTCCAGACTCATACATGCAAAGACTCTGCAGGGATATCACGAAAGCTATTGAGTGCATTTTTTGATGAAATGGAAGTTATCGTGATATTGACATCTTGATTCCAGTGAATCTTTGTATTTTGGACTGTTGGCTGAACAAAGTGAGACAGTAGGCCTTTCTCAGCATGCGCTCTTCTCTGTACTTGTGTTCTTGTGTACTTGAGAAACGTCATCACTCTCAGTCCAAGTACTGCTCCAATTCAAAAGTCTGCATCTCGCCAAGTACAGTCAAATACCTGGACGTGTTCTTACACCTCCCATTTTATCGAGGATGCATCGGATGGTGACTTGAGTGGACTTGGGGCAGCCACGTATCCCAGAATGCATTTCGTAGAAACGATGTCGGAGGAGAGGACTCACAACTGTAAGCTACAAGTTTCGAAATACTACTGTTTTGGTAGTACAGAATGTGGTTTTAAGATTATTTTATGTGAGAAAATGGATGTTAAAACTTAAAATCTGTGGTAGCGATAGCGTGTAGTTTAAAATTTGCTCCAAAGTTTTCGGAGATGTGTCGTCCTGCTAACGGAAGAGCTGAGATGGTGACGTCATCAAGTACGCTGCTGTCCCAAATGCGGAATGACCGTCCTGTGTCCTCCCGTCCTGGAGAGACTGTACTCCCAAGTCGAACTTGCTAAGTCCGAACTGCCAAGTTCGTAAGTCCGAACTTGGCGTACTTGGTATTGAGAAACGACCAGTATAAGTCTTCACATCGGCTCTGAGCATTTTTTTGTTATTTGCTGACATTCTATGGACCAAACGTTTAATCTGCAATATAATTGGCTGATTTATCGATAGTGGAAGTAATCATGAGTCTATCCTGGTAGCAGAGAGTAGTTTCAATGAACATCAGAGGGGATCTTGAGCTGATCCATTACAAATCCCTTTAATTCCATGGTGTCTGGTGACGTCTGTGGGCTCTAAAAAGTCCACGTAGAACCGCCAACAACTACTCTTATTCTTGGAGTCTAAAAACTAAACACTGTTTTTTAACTGATGTGTGAAACAAAGAAGCACCCTCACAAAAATGTGGATTAATAACCCAACAAACCCGCTGCAAAGAAAAGAAGCAAATCTGAATAAGCTTTCATAAAATCTCTGTCAACATCTGACACCTGAGACGTGATAATATTCTCAGCTCTTACTCACAGATGCTGGGTGGGAGTGGGTATTTACTCGGGTATCAGGGTTATTGTTTGATATTTGGCAACTGGAAGCTAATTATTTTTAACAGAAAACTCGACTCTCTGCCACTTTTCCTGAGAATCACATTACCCAGGAGAATAACACTAGGTTCTCAAACACACTTCAGCATTGTTATTATATGTGTAATATAGTGCTGTGTCTATGCCCGGCCTGCGTCTTTGAAAGTCAAACCATGTCCTCTGATGTGGCTTGTTAATGGTCACATACTAAAAAAGGAAAAATCCAATTATGAGACTTTTATCTTAGTATTTTACAGCACATCTTTTCCAACAGGCCTGCGTTTTCTGTCGGAAATGTACTGCAAACCTTCCAAACCAGGGCAATCAGGAGAGCAAAAACCTCCATAAAAGTTTATCAGAGCCGAAGCAACAAGATAAAACACAACAGAAATGTCTATTCTTTACAAAGCCATTGTCGAAGATTTAGCTGCCAGCAGCCGAACAAAGCATCGGATTAACATCTTGAATCCAGAATCTTAATTCCTGCTAATTCCTATGTTACCTGTGAAACGGAGATACGCTATTCAAACCAGAGAGGGATAAAAAAGATAAAAGCTAAGCTGAGCTCAGGCTGTGGATGCTGCAAGACTGTTAATGCATCTAATGCAGCTGCACAGCAGAAGCAGAAAGGGGGTTAGCTCCTTTATGGCGGCTTTACACAAAGTTTGCAATCATCTACAATTAATGAAAGAATCACGTTTTATGTGCTTTAACATCTTCAGCCAAAATGTTGATCCGGGCTTTTTTTAACCTCTGCAGCAACACAACACAGCCATGCTGACCAATCAGATGCAAGCTCATGTTTCTGGTGGATTACTTTGTAACATAAACGTTTCATTTCTACCGTTCACCTCGCAATCATCCTAATGAAAGATACAATATTGACGACAGCGATAACTCCAGAGTTTTATAAATCTGTGTAGCGTTTTGGCGTCTGTAACCCTTCAAACACGTTAATCTGTCACTACAACTTCCTGGATGGTATTTCATTTCTCACCAGCGCCAGCGTTGCTGTAACACGCTCGTTAAATAGCTGCTTACAACAGTTGGGTCGATCTCACCGCTGCTTCTCGCCATTTCTGTGCCCGTTTTTCTGGTTCTGGCGAAGGAAGGTGAGCTTCCCATTCTTAATCCTGCCCACAAAGTTGTGACTGGTTTGGTTATTTTTCCAACCAGGGAAACAGCTGCCAGTGAGCACAACACCACATCTGATTATACAGCTGAAAATATTAAAATCACATCAACTATTTCCTTGACACTGTAGACATCGTCTAAATACAGAATATACTATGAATTACAAGATGATCCTGAGCCTTGGAAACAACAATAAGTTGAATCTTGCATTGAAAAGTTTTACAATATGAAGTCCTACAAATTGAATCTGTACAGACAAGTTGTTCTTTGCCTGAAAAAAGCTTTGCAGTGAATACTCTTTACTTTTTCATCAAAGGGTTTACAGGCTTTGTAGTTGGAGCACAGGAAGCGAGAGGTTGGCACTAAAAAGCAAAAGCAAATGCATCTGTACACAGAGGCCAGATGCCTGCAATAACAGCTCAAATGCCAACTCTCTGTCATCATCATCAGCGCTTCCGTCATGCTCCTTCCTGCTGCTGCAGCGAGGTGACAAATCTTTGTTTATTTAGACTCGCTCCTGTCCGAGACGCTGAACTTTAGTCTCTTAAATCCAGAGCAAAGACAGGAGTTGAATCAAACCACAGTCACAGACGATATCAATCAGTCTGGTTTGTGATCATTAACATCTGATATTAAGTTAATTAGTGTCTTCCCCTTGAATCAAAGGGGAAGACACCAGATATCATTGTGTATTTTACTCAAAAATGCAGTACATTCACTGTGTTCAGAGATGCTGTCTGTGCTCTGCTATTGTAAGGTGCTGATTGGCTGGTGGAGTTACACCTGTCCTGGCTGAGAGTGCCAGCACTATGAAAGAGACCCGTTTCACACCATCACTCAGGCTGTTTCAATGAGTGGGCTTCCACAAAAAGTTCAAACACTGTGTCGCAATAACTGTGACTTTCTCCACCAAAGAGGGGAACAAGGTGGACTGATTTTAGCTTTGACTATCTCGACAGTCTGCAGCCATGACAGCACCTCTGTGAGGCTGCACTGAGGCACAGCAGTGCTTTGAGCTAAACGCTAAAGTCAGCATGCTAACATGCGCGCAATGACAAGGCCAAATGATGAATGGCCAAGGTGTTTCTTAGCTGGTATCATCATCATCGTGTTCACCATTGTACTTTAGTATGTAAGCATTATAGCATGAGTGTCTTTTCCAAATTCCTTGGTAATCCATCCACTAGCTGATGAACGATAGCGAACGGTTTGAGCTAAATGCTAACATTAGCATGCTAACGCACACAATGACAATATGAACATGTTGATGTGAAGCACGTACAGTATGTTTAACGCGTTCGCCGTCTTAGTTTACCATGTTATCATGCTAACATGTTAGCATTTTAGCACTAAACATACAGTTACAGCTGAAGCTCAGGGGAATATCAAGAGTTTTCACAAAAAGTCCCAAACTTTGTTGCAATATCTGTATTTTCTAGTTTTCAACATACAATATCTCTATTATTAAAATGATTACTGTTTGATTTTCAATGGTGCTATCAGTAACCATAGGGTATTGTATGACTCCTAAATCCCCTTTGTAAGAGAAAGCTTTGACAGCCAAAAGCTGCAGTAAATACAGTTAACAGATGTACAGATACAGTCCATTGTACCAGGTGTTGCAGATATGGCCAGTGACTATGACTCACAGCCTCCCTCTGGGGAACAAGCATAAAAACCATTCTTCGTCTTTTCAGCTGGGATCGGAACCAAAGAGAAGCACATCGACGGAGGTGCCAAATTAATAGGAGGTGCCACGATTTTAAGCTGAGAGGTTTTATACAAAAGGTCAGCATATGTCCTAGTGGGCAGGCAAGCGACTGAAGCATTACGGCGGATACAATGCGGGTGGGAGGGGAAGAATTGAAAGGTAAGGCTTCCTGGATGAGATACAGATAAACACAGGAACACACACACACATATGCACACACCTGTACACACTCACATGTTCACACACATGTGGAACAAACGGAGCCGACTGTCCTTCAAAAGGCTGATGGTACAGGTACGATTGCAATCCGCCTTACTTAAGGGCAGCAGCTTGCCTGGCTGCACTGTTTGCAGAGTAAATGGAGGGAGAAACATGAAAGGGCTCGCATTCACATCAAGCTCTTCATCGCAGCCCGGGCAGAAACACTGCACCTTAGATTCAATACTCATTATTAGCCTTTCATTACACAATGAAAGGCTTTATTTTTGACTGTTGCAAGAGTTTTTGTGAAAATGATTCCGTGCAAATGAAACAGAGAAGGCGAGAGAGGAGCATCAGATGGACAGACACTAATGTCCATGAATGAATAGAGCTTTTGCAAACTGCCACATATCTGCTTTGGGGATAGAAAAGCATTCACTTATTCTCATTATTTTGTATTTCCAAAACACAGACGCAGAGTTGTTACAGCTGCTTCTAGAAATACTTGCGTCACAGAGTATTTTAATTTAACATTTTATGCCATGATTATGAAAGCCCACACGTCACCTTCTAAATAAAAATAAGAGAAAAGCATCATTTTAACTCTAAGGAACTATTTAAAAATCCACATTTCCTTCTGAACTGTTTTCTAACCCTCACCTTCACCTGTAACATGTGATGTGTGTTTTCCCCTTCGAGTAAATGATGCCCAGAGAGGGATGTGCGTGGCAGCTGCTGGTTTTCCCTCACATGTCTCTTCTAGATGGATTTATGGCAAATAATTGCTGTTTTTGAGCAAAAACCTCCCGGCGCTTGAGACAACAAGTAACACAAGGCCGAGACTTCAGTGTGCAGCATTCCAGATTTAATGTTCTTCACACCGCAGCTTCATGAAGGTTACTGCTGTAAAAACTAATGTGTCTTACTCAACTCACCGAGTAAAACAAGGACAACAGAAGGAGGAACAGTTAGATTATCAGCCTGCATATCCATCGTTTAATAGTGGAAAATGTCAGTTTTCTTTTATTTTCTGTGTTTTTTTCAGGTGTGGTGTGTTTTTTTAGGCGTGCTAGCAGCAGGAAAGTCAGTCCACCACTTAAATCCAGACTGAAATATCCCGCAACTATTAAATGGATTGAAATGAACTTTTGGTTCAGATTTCCATGGTGTCCGAAATGTGTATCCTGCTGAGTTTGGTGATCCCTTGACTTTTCATCTAGCAATGTTCACATTTGTGGTTTTGAGTGCAATATCTCATCAACTATTGGATGGATTGGCAAGAATTTGCTATAGACACTCACGTTCCCCTGTGGATGGTCAAAATCTCTTCCCCTTGGTGACCTAAGAAGTCTAATCAGACCTAAACTTCAGCTGTGTTTAGCACTGATTAGCAAATGTTATAATGCTAACATGCTAAGGTACAATGGTGAACACGATCACCTAGTTAGCCTTGTCACTGTGAGCATGTTAGCATGCTGACTTTAGCATTTAGCTCAAAGCACTGTTGTGCCTCAGAACAGCCTCAATGAGCTGCTAGCGTTCCTGTAGACTCCGGTTAAAGATGTAAAGTAAATATAGTTACTAATGTTTGTTCAAGTTGGGGATAGACTGTAAAAACTACTGGAAATGCCAACAAGCGTATATGACCTTTTGCTGAGGAAGCTAACTGCAGCTGAAATGGTCCAGCAGAGTCTTTGATCGCAATGCAGCAGGAAAACATCTATTTCAACAAGCTGGTAATGAGTCCTTTGATACACAGCATTTGGACACAAGTCAACAAGTCCACTCTTTTCCATGTACAAAGGCGAAGAGCCCATAGGGTGAAACACAAGCATCTGCACATGAAAAAGGAGTCCTGAGGCCACTCTGCTGCATCACAGCCGTGTTGAACGCTGCTGAAGGGAACCTGGGCCTTCTCGATTACAGTTCAATCTTTCTAACCACTTGATGCCCCTGCCAAGTATTTACCCTCACAAATACGTTCTCAGAGTGGGCGTTTATAAAAATAGATGTCGGCTACAATGATTCAGCTTCTTACTATTCGAGTCACGAGGTGATGGAGGTGAAGTGGGTGTGCCTGTTCCCTCTTTGCCTTTGTGGAGCTCTCTGGTCAAGTGGCTTGATAAAAGTGCACGGCTGGCGCTGGCTTGCTCACTGGGGGCAGGGTGACTAAAAACGTGCTCTTATAAAGGCGGCGAGCATCAGGTAGCCACCAGCGTACTTGAGGGGAATGAGGGATGGAAGGAGCGGACAGAAATGACTGAAAATGTGACTTATAAGGGCTCAGGCTTGATGGATTGGCGAATCAAAGTGTGTAGTCGTGAAGGAGAGAGGTGTTACTCACCACCTGAGTGGGCTTGAGTGATTCTCCGTCAAAATGTGTGAGGCTGAAGCTGTCTTCTGGGAACCCATCACAGTCCTCCAGCTCCTGAGAGTTACAAGGGGGCTTGTCCTTGTCAGGGTTTCCGTTCTGGATTAAAAAAGGGGAACAGGAAAACAAGAAAGAGGCTACGGTTACACTTGTTTTGCATCTATTAACATGTAAAAGGCTTGGCTTGCACCGAGGGCTTCGAGTGGACCCAGATGATACTAATGAAGTATTAGCCCGAGAGAGGAAGTGGCTAAAAATGCTGCCGTTGCCGAACATGAGACCGAGAGCGACCGAGTGCCATGATGTGTACAAGACGTCAGGAAGAGGAGGCCTCAGAGCAGCTGGAGAGGGACAGGGCAGAGACGAGAGGCCTCAGAGGAGGGACGGATGCTAAGAGCCACAAATGCATTTCAGGTCATGAGAAAACCTCCAGAGAAAGCAAAGCCAAGCCAAAGCTGAGCCTCGTGGAAGTCTGACTCTATGTTTGAGGAATATTTTCAAACACATACCGCTGATTGATTTCAGGGAAAATGACAGTATTCATTTGGTACATGTCTTCATTAACCCAGAGAGTGTATTCGTTGTTACACTGCAGATCAGCTGAAGATGCAAAAATGTCAAATTTGGCTAAAAAGAAGCACAAAACTCAACATTAACGAAGAATACAGATTCCATAATAACTAAAAATACTTATTTGGGCTCCGTTCATTGAAGGACATTCCTGTTTTCCCTTTAATTTGTACTAAATTACAAAGTTCTTTCCACAAAACTTCCAGGAAAATTATTTGGAAATTATTCTGTGCAAGCATTACCCAAAATGCCGTAGTTTTATCATAAATGATAAAATAATATTCTGATAAATACTCAAATATGATTGAAACTTTCAAACAGTATTGAAAACATGTTATTAGTTGTTATTATCTTCTCCACAATCTGCCATGATTAACAGTTTTTTTTTTTAATTAAGAAAGAGCAAAAACCGGCCCTGAACTTCATGACGACTCTGCAAAGTTTTAGACATTTTCATGAGTGGGAGGGAAGATTTCTGTTTTAATGATGGCGCAGATAAAAGACAACAAACATTTACTATTTGAATTATCAGCATAATGTAAAGAGTGAGTCTACCAGGTCTTCAGAGGTGAGGTGCGTCAGCCTCTCCTGGATGAGGGCGGCTTGCTCGTCGCTCATCACGTACTCCCCTCTCCTGTCGCTGGTCACCAGCTCCGGCCACATCGGTCCCTCGTCGCGCTTCTGCAGGGTCACCTCCAGGCTGAGGACACACACACACACACAAACACACACACAAACACACGATCCTTGTCATTCAAAACGCTGATGATCAAATGATAAACCTCAAGTAGGCGCCGTGCAGACATGCAGCCTCAGACAGCTCACTTACTGATTTCTTATATGTCACAATTGGCATCCTGCTTCAAGCGGCCAAAAGCCAAAAGCTCTGCTTCCTCAATTTCAGAAAGTGGCTGAGCGCCTGATTTGTCTGACTGAGCCGTGTACTTAGAATGAGAATGATGCAATCAACCAGTAAACATCCAATCAGGAGCAGTCTAGTGGGCTAAAACGCAGGTTTGATGAGAAAGGTCAGAGGAGAACGTGAAGAGTTTTTCAGGCAGACGGGACTGTGGCCGATCTGGTTTTGACACTAATTATGCTCCTCAGTGGAGAGTGAGGAGTGTTTGAAGTTGAGCTGCATATTGAACGAAGGAAGAGGAAAAGCAGCGTGTTTCATCTCCGACGTAAGAGACGAAAAATGTTACTCTGAGCTAAATGTCTGTCGTCTGCACAATAAGGGTTTGTTTAGACATTTACACTCAAGTTGAGTTCAGAATAAATCTGCCAGTATCACACAGATGTAGTTTAGGTGTTACAGACGGATGCACACCTTCTGATTTTTCACTAAAATGCTATATTCCAATATATAAGATGGGTTTGAGGCTTAACATTTCTAGGCTCACAAACTGCTGCTTTTAATCAAATATTTTTGGGTTTCGGACAGAAAGAGACATTTGATGAAGTCACTCTGAGCTAACGGACATTTTGAGCATTTTGTTGCAGCTTTTAGAGCGTTTCAAAGACCAAACATGATGATAATAATGACATATTTACCGATAATGAAAATAATCATGAGGCAAAATTGCATAACTTGCAGAAAATGAAAAGTTCAAACACTGAAGTCAAAGAGAGGTTCTGTAATTTCTAATAAATGCAGCCATCAGTCGTTGTTTCTACATGGCTAATTTTGACAATCGTCCGTTAATTACTTACAATAAATATGCGCAGCAACATTTCAGGTCACATGCTTTTCACTGGCAGCAGCTGTGGAGTTTGCATAATGATGTTCTGTCTTTCTACACATGAAATCTATACACTCAGGCCTGTTTCACTGGAGGGAGCACAATGAATTCAACACAGGCACACATGAGCCTATTCATCAACTCTCAGCGTTTCACAAAATTATGGCAATTCAAGGGAGAAAATATGAATGAATTAGAATAAAATTAAAATAACATTTTCTTCCTCGCATACGTGCGTTTTTGCCCCGAGCAATTTAATCTCAGGTTCCTGAGTGGACGCCAGTAGAGGCTCTGAGTTTATTCAGTCACAGCTTTCCATTAATAGAGGAGAGCGCAGTGAGCTGCTGCTGCCTCTCGGTGCTTCATCCTGTTTTCATGTTCTGAATGTATCATGCATCTCGGTTCAGAGCGGAGCTTTATTTTACCTGCGCCGCAGTCTGCTGCACCACACGAGCAAAATATAAGAAGCGTGTGATCTGACATTCGTGTCACAAAAATCAGAACAGAAAGAAATTCAAGACTACACAAGTTTACTGCAGCCTGAAAATGATTTCAAAGTAATTTAACTGCACTGTGTTACTGCTGTATGTGTCTTCTGTCTCTTCTATCTCCCTCCTTCCCTTTCCATCTAAAGCCAAACTCCTGCTTCTAAAGTGCTATAAACTGATTTTCTTGCTTGCTAACAAACTGTTTCCGCAGGTATATAAACCGCAAACCAACACAGTCTCAGCTGGGCATAGAAGAGATGTAAGAGAGATGCTCTTTCGTGGGCTACATGTCAGCCCAGTTTAAGGTTGAGGTTCGAACGCATTTTTCTGAATCTGAATCAAGAACTGAATCCCTTGTCAAATGTAATTACTTTTAGCTTTTAACAAATTAAAGTTAGAAAAAACTCAAACCCCGATTCCAAAAAAGTTGGTATGTTGTGTAAGAAAAAAAAAGAAAAACTGAAATTGGTCATTTGCAAATGAACTGACAACAGCTGTATTAACCTCAGCTGAGGTTTTTCACATCTTTTTAAAAGAGGGTGTCTGTTTGTCTGCTTGTTTAGAGGTTGTGACTATAAGTGAGTGTAAAAGCAGGAAAAGGAAGAAAAATAAATGGCCGGACGTGAACGCTTGCTTCACTTCAGACACAATTTAAGAAAAGTTCTGCTGGTGTGAAAAACTCCCTTCTGATATGGTGATCAGGTTAGTTCATACGAATACAAAAGATAAAAATCCAACTTTAAAACAAATCTCACAACTCTGAAACCCCCCAAAAAGTCTGGACGCTGTGTGAAATGCAAATAAAATAGAATTCAATCAATCAATGCAAATGAACTGACTTTACAAAGCAGGAACCTCCTTCATCCAATCATGTGTTCACAAAGTGCTGAACCTCTCTTCATCCTCGCTTCTGAGCGACTGAGTCTTTCCAGGACGCCCCGTTCACCCAATCATGACACTATCACCTGATACCAATGAGTTATATTATGAATTATATTCTATATAGGGTTTAGAGAGCGTCCCACATGAGACATTTGATGTGAGACGTCCATCGATGACTCAGAACTATAAGTTTAACATGTTCTAGTTCTTGATATTCATTCATTCACTGAAAAGTTTCACCTGAAATCGCCTGAAAACACCCCCGATCACAGAGTGGAGCTCCTCTCCCTCACATATGATCTCTCTCAGCCGGTATCTGCGCTCAGCCGGTTGGACAACAGCCAGAAGTTTCATTTTGGCCATTGTGAAATGAAAGTTAATTATCTACAGCTGATGGAGACTTTTTCATTTCAACCAACCACAGCACTGATTAGCGACGGCTCAAAATGAGAAGTCTGCTCCCTAAATGTTTCCCAAATTGCTCTTTGCTAATAAAAACAAGCGAGGACAGATGACATGTTCAATGTAGAGATTCACTGGTATCAGGATGGGATTTTTGACAGCTGGTAACCAGATCCAACATGGAGCTGGCTGTCGGAGCCCAATTACATGTCCTTACTCACTTCATGCTTTTTCTGTTTTTTGTGACGCACAGAATCCTGAGGAAACTGTAACAAGCGTAATGTTCTTACTTTACACCTCTGAAATTTCATTACTTTGGGTTTCAGTTCCATTCAGGAGATTATTATGGGGGGAAAAAGCTGGATTCCTTCTGATTATCAGAATTTTTTAGCCATAGTAACAGTGAACCTTCTTCCTCAACGTGACATGTTGTGCACATGTTGCAGCTTCAAAGTACGAGCGCGAACATGCGCCTTCAGGAGGCCGGACCATTCAGGCCCTTTTATACTGCTGGATGCTACATGGCAGGTCTATATTTGGAGAACAATGAGAAGATATAAAAGAGACACAAAGGGCAGCTTCTTAATTCAGCCGTGGACAGAGGAGAGCTGGACGGTGCTCAGCTGTTTGTCTGTACAGAGCATTAGCCATTGGTGTGGAAAACACGCTCAGTACAAACAATAGGTGTTTTTTTTTTTTAAGTATTTACATTGTAAAAGGCCATCCAGATGCAGTCTGCACATCCACACACACACGCACACACACGCACACGCACACAATAATGGACGGTTTAAGGGGCATCTAGACGCATACAGCACTCTGTCACAGTATGGAGGTATCACCCGCCAAACAACAGCAGAATTTACCTTAATAGATGAGCAGCGGTAAGCTTAAAGAAAGCAAACTAAAAAACAAATCAGACTTGCAGAATGAACACTCATGTTCATTTCTCAGTTCTTCAGCTGAACAACCTTATTTTTCTGCACACAACAGGACAGACAGACAGACAGACGCAGACATATTCTCTGTCCCTCAGACACACACATACACGCAAACACAAACCCTGAAACTCAAGGATTACCACAGAACGAACAAAGAGGCTATGTAACATGTTTTTGGTTGCACTGGAGGACTTGTGCTGGAGAAATGAAAGCAGACATGGAGAGCTGATGCAGACGTGGAGAAAGGTCTTCAAGTGGCGGATGTGACTCAACTCATAAACTGGATTAATAGATCCAATGCCTATGAAATGTATTCAGCCCCTCTGCCGTTTTATTGATTGCAGCACTGAATCACCGTGGACGTCACGACCAGGACAACATCTCCACGTCAAGCCGGTGTTCAACAGTCGCACTCGCGTCGGCTACGGTGAGTGCGAGTACGACAGCAGATGTTAAAGACTAAAGTGAAAACCAGGCTGAAAAAGAACGTGGTCAGAAATGTGCCATGTTGCACCTGGAGCCACGTCCAAAGTAAAGTCACCGGGTCCTGGAGTACATCAGGGAGCGTAGTCCTGTTTTGCACACCTGCGCCTGCCCGCACCTCAAAGCTCAGTACAGGAACCGACCAGTTAAACATAATCATCTCCAGGTCAAATCCGAACCCATCCTGACCCGTTAACACACATGCCGACCTCAGAACACACAGTGACAATGTGTTTCCTCAGTGACGACGTGCCTAGCTTGCGACCATCAAAAACTAATACTTTACGGCACTTTTTCCACGAAGCAAAGCCACTGACATCGTGATCCTCACAGTGTCTCATCACACCAAATTTCAACCGAATGTCTGACTTGGCCTTTGATGACCTACTGTCCACAATTTGGCATTCACCATTGGCTATTTTTGCCTTTATGTCAGCTGTTTTGATGTACCAGCTAGCAGCTAGCCTACATGGCTGTCCAATAATGTCCCATTATTTGGCCTGATATGAATTTAGGGGTCAAAGGTTGTGTCATAATAAAACAAAAGCACTGGCGGCTGAGTAGGCTTGATCATATTGGAGTATGAAGGAGTCCTGTCCTGCCTGCTTCTGGTGACACCATGCGAGTTAATTTTGCCAGCTGAAATCTCCCCTGGCTGCACCTCAAGCCTTCTGCCTCCTCGGCAGAGAACATGTCAGTTGGTTTCAGGAGTTTCTTTCAAGTTCTCCTTGACCAAATGAATTCCCAGTCCAGGCCAGAGTTCTCCTCTGCTGAAAGCAGCCTGAGCGAGGCTCCACTGTCCCTTCACCAGCTGTCTGATGTTCACCTGAAAGCTTCACTCCTCAAGCCCGACGACATTCTCCCTATTCCAGGTGAGGCGACGCTTTTCGGTGCTGTTGATTTCATGTATGAGGCTTCTTCTTCTGCGCCTGGCTCATTACCTGAGACCAATTTACCTTGAGAGACCCTGTAAGGACACTGCGACCAGCATCACAGGGACACGCAATAAGGTGGCAATTTACAGGGGTTCTGCTGCTCGGTGTCAAAAAGAAATCCAGCCACACACCTTGTCAAATCATGAAAATATTAACCCCTGAAAGGCAGCTGAGCACTTTTTTCTAGGCAATGAATACACGAGACTTACTACTCAATTCCTTGCACCACGTTGAAACATTTTCCATTTCATGTGTTGACACCTGTTGAAGACCTTTCAGAGGTTCTGGACTGTAGAAAAATCTTCTATCTATTGTACTTTTCTAGAGCGCTGCAATCACTGTAATCTGTAACCTGAGACACATCTCTCATGTGTCTCAGGTCTCTTAAGTCTCCTGCAGTGGTGCATGGATGCTGCACGAGGTCAACGCTCCACACATGCAGAGGTAATAATTCATACAGAGCGCAGGCTTCGTGTGCATGTAGAAAGTTTTCAGAGCCTTTCAAGTTTTCCACATTTTGTTAGGTTTCAGACTCAATTCAATTATCTTTCCTCTTCAAACTGCACAATAAGCCACAATGATGAAGCAAAATGAGCTTTTTAGAGTGTTTTGCAAATTTAGCAAAAATAGATATCCCATTTACATAATAATTCAGATCCTTTGTTATGACACAATTAAGCTCTGGTGCATCCTACTTCTATCAATGGCCCCTGAGATGTTCTACAACTTGAGTCCACCTGGGCCTCTTTGAATTCACTGGACATAAGCTGGGGAAGGATACAAGAACATTTCTGCAGCACTAAAAAAGTGCCCAAGAGCACGCTGACCCCCATCATTCTCAAATAGGTCTGATGAAACAAAGATTGAACCATGAGGCCATAATTCCCAACAATTCTGCCAAGAAGACATTTCCACAAGAGGGATGTGCCAAGCTTTTGGGATCATTTCCAAGAAGACTTGAGGCTGTCATTGCTGCCAAAGGTGCTTTAAGCAAACACTAAGTGAAGGCTCTGAATACTGCTGTAAATGGCATATTTCCCTTTTTTTAATAAATTCACAAAGCTCTAGAACTTTGTCACTGTGTGGTTAGGAAAGAAAGTGAATATACAGGAGAACCAAAGACCAGAGATGGAAACTGTTACTTGGAGTTGAAGGTTTGAGGCTCTGACCTACGAGGTTTCCTGCGTCAAGCTGTTTCCGCTCCTGAAAACACTCAAATAACAATTCAAAGACAACATCTTTGCGAACCTTTTGTCATTTTTGATGATCCAGGCGCTGGCCTCGGGGTCTACAGATGCGTGCAGCTGGCCGTCCAGTAAAGGAGGGAAACCCTGAACTCTGATGCTGATGTTGTCTGCTGTCAGTCTGAACTGCACCTCCTCTTTGGTGACGCCCTCGGGCATGCGCACACACAGCGTGATGTCCTCCGCCGTCTGCTGCCAGAAGTAAATGGGATCTGAATTCAAACAGGCGAGTTTAAGTTAATGACGGTGCTGGGCCAGCTGTTACAGAGTCATACATAAAACATCCAATACAGTGCGGGAATTAAAGGGAATTACTGCTGAATATTCAGTGACAATGCAGATGGGAGACTGTTAGAAAAAGTGAATTATCATAGGGCGAGAGCGGACTACGTGCTCGCAGTGAAGCCAATTCTCCTGCACGATTTGACTTTTTAACCTACAGCGCTGTGCAGAAACATCCTGTCAGACCCCGAAACTTCTCTGCTGGAAGCAGACAAAGCACTTTGCAATTAAACGTCAAATGTCAAAATGAGGAGGCATTAATGAAAATACCAAAAAAATCAGTGTTTTCCATTCTTAGGTCTAAATTCCACATACTGAATATTCACTACTCAGTACACACTCAGGTCCATATGACACAGCTGTATCATCTTGTGGCATCAAACCCCTAAAAACTTGGTTCCGAAAGTTAAGCAGCACTTTATAACATCAAATATTCAACATGTTTATCCGCTCCATCAACAAACATTAGCTCATCTCGTCTTTTTGTTTATTAATCAGATTTATGAAGCCCGGTTTTTGGAGTTTTTGCTCAAATTGAAACATTTTCAACTCATCGCGCCTAAACGCGTCTTTCCATTGACTCTGAATGCAATTGCACCGCCTCTAAAATTCGCTTTGGTGGCACAGTGGCACAAGTGGTAAGGCTGTCGTCTCACAGCTAGAAGGTCCCGGGTTTGATTCTCGCTGTGGGCGCCGGGAGCGTGTCCTCCACCACGCCTTCGGTGCCTGCTGCTCGAGGAAAAAGGGGCCTTTCTGTGTGGAGTTTGCATGTTCTCCCCGTGTTCACCTGGAGTATCCTCCTTAAAAAAAACCCACTAAAAACATGCAAGAAGATCACCACCTGACCAATGGTGACGAACAGGAACTGGGTCCCCGGACACCACTGTCGGATGGCGGCCCACCGCTCCTGGTCTGCCATGGAGAAAGGACGACCAGGATGGGATAAATGCGGAGGACAAGTTTCACCAATTTGCATGGCGTGTGTGTGCATGTGCATGAATAATTGTGTGACGAATAAAGGGGATTGTTCTTCTCCTTCTTCTTCTTCTTCTTCTTCTTCAGGGCCTTTAAAAGCCACAAACCACTTCCACTGAGGATGGATCTGAGAGGCTTTAGTCGTGTTCATCAACGATACCTTAAAACCTTGTCAACAAAATTCAATTAAATTTAGTGCCACGCCAGGTCATCGGCCAATGAACTCGCTGTTTTTGGAGTGGATCCGAGCCAGGTGCTGATTCAAGGTTTTAATATTGCCAAGGTCTGTTAAGGCTTTTTCTCATGCCCTGCAGCTCTTCTGGCGTATACATATATCCCATGATTGACTATCACTAACATAAACAGCATGTGTTTCCTCTCAGATCAGACTGTGCAGCGCTGGAGAAGGTGTGCTCTCTCTGAGATCGAGCTTTCGAGGTGTGAAAGTTACAACTAACATGGAATCGGCACTCAACCGCTTTCTTTAAAGACCTTTTCACAAACACGACAGGCCTCATTTCCGCTCCTTCTTAACACAGAACAGATCCGTTCTCACCATTTCCCACACTGTTAAGAAGCCACGTCTCTGTTGCCTCTGACTCAGCACCTCGACTGGCCTGTTAGCACTCTGTGATCGGCACTCGCTTATTCCAGTCGTCAATAACAACACCTACAGTGTGTGTGTGTGTGTGTGTGTGTGGTACGCTATGAAACAAGCCGTCATAGAGCGAGCTGGCTCCTGACTACTGCCGCAGATGTGCACTCTTAATGAAGCGGAAGTCAGCGGGCCGCGTTCGGGACTCGTGTCCGTCTTTGACTTCTCAACAATCCACGGACGCTCGATAAAATGACGCTGGCTGCCAGCAACACGCTCGGAAACGGAGCGAACAATCCCATCAGAAGTTTGATCGGAAGCGACTTCACGGCCTTGTGCCCGAATCACACTTTCAAAGAAGGACTCAGAGGTTGCGTGCTGATAAATATTTCTAAAATAAATCCTTCTTTCATCGACAAAGTCCTTTTCATACGATGCTGATCAGAAGAGAGATTCACACGTTTTTTCTCTCAGGCTACATTTGTCCCTTTTTTCTGAGTTCTGGCCTCAGGTGAAAGGTTTCCTCTCTCCTGTAATGTAGCTGCCAGGCATTGAAATACGACGACCCCATCACTCAGCAGTTCAAACTTCATTAAAAACATACAGCTTAGTATTTTCTGAATAGCGTATGATTAGCACCAGCGACAGATTCACATCCCTGAACTGCCACGCAGGTGAGATCAGAGGAAGATTATATTCAGAGATGATACATTGCTGATATTACTATAAGTGGTGGAAAGTAACAAAGTATATTTACCCATATGCATGAGGTAAGTAGAGGGAAATATTGTACTTTTTACTGCACTACATTTATCTGACAGCTACAGTTAATGGTTAAAGTAGCATTGAATTATTTGGGCACCGCTGGTCATAAATGATGTTGTTGTGAACGATGTAGAAGATGGACTGATCGCAAAACATCGTCTTCAAAATTTAAAGCAAGATTAGTGCATCATTCTTCTTTCGTGTAATTTAAAAGGGGAGTAAAAGGAGCGGAGCACCATCAAAAGTTTGTGGATCTGAAGAGATCTGAGCTCTCACATATCTTTCACCAAGGTCTCAGACCTTAACTAGCTCAACAGTGCTATGACTCATTCACAGCCATCATCGGGAAAATCAGTTCATCCTTGAATCCAAGTGAATGTTTGTGCAAAATCTTAAGAAATTCCCTCGAGGCGCTCCTGAGATATCGTGTCCATTAGAACGGGACGTATGGACAACCCGAAGACATAATGCCTCCAGCAGCTTACAGGCACAAAAAACAAACTATGGAGGCTATTTAGATAAGACAGAAGGCAAAGATTGCCTCGAGATGAATCATCTGATTCACACACTGCGCCAGTTTTCTCATATACAACACTCCTATAGAGAGGATTATGTGCCAGAACTGTCATAAACCAAACTCTGTGATCACTGGCAAAGCCTGAGCGCTGAAATTAGTCCAATTATGATGATCCAAACCAACAGATCTGCTCCGTATCTGGCAGGCGAGTGAGGAACTGCGACACGTTCATAATCACCTTTTGTTGTCAACAAAGAAACTAATGAGAAGGAGAGACGCTGCGCTGCCAAATCTTCCATTTCATTCCCCAATCTTCCCCTAACTTCTCCATCTGAGCTCCTCTGTTGGCCGAACTGCTGAACTGACACATTTTAAGCATTCACGGCAAGCGCAAATTAAAAAATATAACCACCTACATAAATTATTAATCATCCTGAGTCACACTTGTTACTTTTGGGATGTATTTGTCTATAAGTGGAGCCTTTTTGGTGTCCTGTGATGATCTAAATCATATTTCAGACAGTTTTCCAGCGTTCACGCTTTCTCCGTCTATACAGTCCATACACTTCAGCTTATGCAAGCATGCATCTGCACCTCTCCTCCATCTGCACACCATTAAGTCACCTTCGTCTCTCCTGCCCCCCCTTTGCATTTCCTCTCTCATCGCTTACGAGCCTGTTTGAAGATGACCCCTCTCTTGACATCTAATCCACTTCCTCCTCTCTGTAAGGAGAAAGGCAGAGTGCTGATAAAAGGATTGGCTAAAAAGCTGCCATTATTCTGCTTCTCACCATCAACACGCACACACACACACACACACACACACACGCACACACACACCTTGCTCTGTCTGGGTCACCTGGGGTTTTTCACATCTTTTTAAAAGAGGGTGTCTGTTTGTCGGCTTGTTTAGAGGTTGTGACTATAACTGAGTGTAAAAGCAGGAAAAGGAAGAAAAATAAATGGCCGGACGTGAACGCTTGCTTCAGTTCAGACACAATTTAAGAAAAGTTCTGCTGGTGTGAAAAACTCCCTTCTGATATGGTGATCAGGTTAGTTCATACGAATACAAAAGATAAAAATCCAACTTTAAAACAAATCTCACAACTCTGACACCCAGAAAAGTTTGGGCGCTGTGTGAAATGCAAATAAAACAGAATTCAATCAATCAAATGCAAATGAACTGACTTTACAAAGCAGGAACCTCCTTCATCCAATCATGTGCTCACAAAGTGCTGAACCCCTCTTCATCCTCGCTTGTGAACGACGCTCTCACCTGTTACCAATGAACCTGTTTACCCGTGGAACGTTCCAAACAGGTGTTTTTGGAGCGTTCCACTTCTTTCTCAGTGTTTTGTTGACCCTGACCCAACGTGCTGCTGCATCAAATTCAGAATAAGCAGATATTTACAAAAATCAATGAAGCTGATGAGCTCAGACATTAAATATATTGTCTTTGTGCTGTTTTCAGTTGAGTAAATGTCAGGTTGTAAATACAACTGAAATATTTAGTCAACTAAAAGAATACTTTTACAGAGAGTTAAATAAAAAGATCAATACCCCTCTCATGTCTGTACATTAAATACAAAGCTGCAGCCAAGCTGCTTAGCTTAGCTTAGCTTAGCTTAGTTTAGCTTAGCTTAGCGTAAAGACTGGAAACAGGGTTACAGATGGCCTGGTTCTGTCAAAAAGTAACAAAATCCACCTGCCAGCATCTCTTAAGCTCAGTATTTCTCAAAGTTTCTCTCACTAACAAAGGAACTGGTCCCCGGGCGCCGGTCAGCTGGCAGCCCACCACTCCTGATCTGCTGCTGAGGAAGGAGGACCAGAATGGGTTAAATGCGGAGAAAGAATTTCACAAATGCATGGCGTGTGCAGTCCCCTCCCCTAACTCTGCATGTTGTGTATGTAATTGTGACTAATAAAGGATTTCTTTCTTCTGGTTTAACACAACATTTCATTTATTCTATAAGAAAAACAGAGTGTAAAGTAGACTGTCTTCTTTTTTCAGCCTTTTTTTACCAAGGCTAGCTGTCTCCAACTGTATGAAGTCTTTATGCTAAGCTAAGCTACGCTTCTTGTGACTTTACCTTCTGTTGCGCAAACATGAGCGCGCTATCAGTTTTCTCATTTTAATCTGATCAAGAATAACCGTATTTCCCCCAAAATGTCAAACTTTTGCTTCAGTTGATCAGAATTAAAATGGCTGCTAATTTAATCATTGTTGTTTAACAAGGCTGCATCCAAATATTTGTTGTTCCATCTCTAAAATGTGAGAAAGTGCTACTTTTCACACCTTTGGGTTTTTGACTGTTGGTCAATTTGAAGACAGCAATTTATCATTTTCCTTGACGTCTGATTAATCACAGATAAAGCAAATATATTAATGACTATTTATCAGCTGCAGGCCTGAACATAATTCTCACTCCTTCACGGACTACACAGACACTTCAATCCATCACTTCTGGCGAGGGAAGAGAGATCACGCCCTGGTCTGTGCGAGCAGTAATAAAGGGCCTGGAAACGCATCCCTGTACACAGAAACAGATGAGCAGATCTGACAGAGACCGCCGCTCTGCTGCCCGTTCAGGCGTTTCTATGACTACAACCCAGCAGTCTGCGCCTCTTAGAGGTAATGAGCGGAGGACACGGCTGGACTGAACACAAGCACATACAAACGCATGACGAATCTTAACCAGAATGAGTCTGATCACAGAAACGGCGAGAAGTGAGTGATGCCAAGCTGCGTCCTGGATGGAGGGAGGCAGGACAGCAGCTCAGGGCCCAGATGATGTTTGTGTTTCACTTTGTTTCAACAGTTTTACAGACAGGCTGGTTCGCTCTCTGGCTAGTTTCAGGCTGTGATCTTAACGAGGAAAAAAAGAAAGAAAGATGGCACTTTCTCGCTATAAATACGATCAATGCCAAACCAAGGCTGTGTCAAATCATCCGATGTGACTTCTTCTAAACCAGCTCTGCGCTCTGAAAAGAGGCCACGGTCTGAGATTAACTGGCACTGGAGTAAAGACCTACAGACTTACATCCTCCATTATGTGTGCGGACACCCAGAGGAAGCAGGTGTGCCCATACCTGTTGATGTTTTCCTATAACGCAGCAGCCCATATTTATTTAAAGGTTTTTATTTCTAAATATCAGCGTTAGATAGACACTGTGCATAACAACCTGCTAATTAGTGCTTTTATAAAAACGATGACTCAAAACAAACAGTAATGTGAAAGGGGTCACACGAAAGCATCATCGAAGTGCACCTACGCGACACTTTTTGGCCTCTTTTCACTCAACGTTGTGGTTTTACTGCCTGCTCTCATTAAACCCAGGAGGCAGCGGTTTTGTGCACTGCCCACCCGGCACCAGACAACGTTAGCACCTCGCTGGTGAAGGAGGTGGAGCATTTAGCAGCTAAAGATTCAGATATGTTTCCAAGGAGACTGTGTGAAAAGGAAACATGTCAGGGCTTCAGCTTGTTGTGGAGACGTCATGAAATAACTTAGCTTGACTTTTACGTGCTGGCTGCAGGTGATGGAGGTGTGATGTGAAGCAGCACAGTCGCTAACCACAGTAATAACAGAGCTCAGCAGCACCTCTGACCCACCTGTCTTCTCCACCTCCATGGGCTCTGGGTCAGGCTGCTCCACAGGACGACCGTCCACGTGTGTGAGGACAAACGGTTTCTCCGAAGCCACCATCAGCCCCTTCCCCCGCGGCTCCACCGCCGCGTAGTGAGGCACCGTCTTCCCCCTGAGGACCCTCCTCGTCTTCACCTCGTACTTCTTCTCCTGACCTGCAGGTTGTAAAGGTGCAAAGTAATCTTGTCTTCCATTAAACTGTGACAGAGAGCAAGACGAATCACAACAACAGCAACATGCTTCATGTCCGAGCTGCGGGGACAGCTCGGGTTGTTTTACAGGACACACGATGAGTTCAAGTGCGTCAGGAGGAAGGAGGAGGTTTTACTTCCCCAGAGGAATATCCAGTCACGCTAACTGAAAATGAGGGTGGTGTCACTGTTTAGATTATTTTGGCTATGAGTGATGACTGATTATTTATCACTATTGTTTTATTTATTCAGTACAGTAATAATAACAGCAGATAATCACCATTAAGAAGTAGAACACTGCATTGCTTTACACTGTAGTAAAACTCCTTTACATTTAAGAGGCTTAAACCAGCAAATGGTTATTTATACCTTACAATTACTTAATGATCAATCAATTATCAAAACTGCCACTGATTTTTTGACCTTTTCTCATAAATTAATTGATTTTTACCACAGGTGGACGTTATCCCGTCCCTAAACTATTAGAATAATTTGTTATTTTTACATTTCTTTCAGGTTTAGCAGCTTTACGTGATTTTCTTATTCCTATTTCTTCTCCTCATCTGAAGTTAATCAATCTAAAATATGGCTGTCGAGGGAAAAAAAGAGGAAAAACCTTCCAAAATGAGGGATTAACAACTTATCACTGTATGACTGTAACGTCCGTATTTTAGATAGTGAGTGATTTATTTCTAGTATTAATGTTTTCCATGTGAAGCTCGCCCAAAGCGATGCAAGAAAACAGAGCAGGCTCTTTTGATGTTGCTGTCGAGACAAATTTTCAGGCTTCGACCAACAATGCTAATATAATGTACAAACATTCACAGAGCGTCACTGATGAAAATCTCAGATTAAAGCCTTTTTCGTTTGCAAATATTAATGAAATCATCTTTTAGGAATACTCTCCATTCCCCTCCCTGATACTGGCTGAAAACTGCAGACCGGGCGGCGCTGATGATCATTATCAAAACGTAGATGTAGGCGAACACTGAGACGCTAAAACAAACAAGAAAAGATTATTCTACATCTGGCGGACACCAAAGGGCTGAATCTTTAAAGCCAAATAAATGAGGAAAGGCAGCTTCTGTTTTTTTTGGCTTTCCAATCTTTGAACCGTTGGTCGGGGAACCTTTCTTTCTCAGCCAGTGCCAAGAACTTTAATGAAAATCCTTCCTGCCAGCGTTTGCTTCAGAGTATGCTAATCTCATCTGGGACACAATAATTAAACTCCACTAATGGCAGACTATGACTTCCTAGTGTGGTGCAATCAGCGAGGATTTCTGTCGTCTACCGAGTGTGAATACTGTAAAAATGAACAGGAAAATCAAATGACAGGCTCGAAATTCAGATCCCAATTTAGACCTTATTATTTATTTTACTTTCAATTAAAAGTTTGGCGTCCGACGAGACAAAACGAGGACGTCGGCATTACGTTTCATGAAGATGCTCTCGCTTTCCCGTCTTGTGTTATTCCTTTCCAGCTGCCAGGCTCTCAGCCGGACTGCTCCAGGTTCAGTCATGAACAACAGAAGGTCACACTCGCCGATGCGCTGATCAGGTAGTTCACTCAGTCGTCTGCTTGGCAATACATAAGATGTTTTTTGTTTGTTTTTCAGCTGAATTATATTTAAAGTCCACAGATTAAAAAGCTCTATTTAAAAGATCAACGACTGCGTGATGTTTCTGGAGCCAGTGAGTGATCGTGTTAAATAATCGTTATGATTTTTGGCCCAATCAGCAGCCCTGATCTGCCTTCACGCTCAGTCACCAAAGTCGCAGTAGCTCAGAGCAGCACCCACCGTGTCCTGCCGTGTTGGCGACGGTGACCCACTCGAGGGACACCGAGTAGCCGCTTCCTTTGGTCTCCTGCGGGTCTTTCTGGATGCGGAGCAGCAGGACCTCCATGGCGTGGACTCCCTCCTGGACGTGGGAGACGCTGTGGAGGATGGTGAAAGGCTCCTTCATGTCTTCACTGAACAGCGGCTACGAGCACAGAATCAACAAATACAATCAGTCTAACAGGTTGTACAGTGCACATATTTTTACATATTCTCTAAAATATTTCTATTTCCTTCCTCTATTTTACTACTGCTGTACAATGGGGGCTGAACCAGTTTGCCCCCTGGGATCAATAAAGCATTCTTTAAGTTTTTATACAAGTAAAAGTCAGACTTTGTAATCCGCAGCGGTTAGAGTTACGTAATGGTCATTCAGCTCACACCAAGTGTTCAGAACCACTGACTAGAAATCATAAGTCAATATATTGAAGAGTGAAGGGGCGTTCGATCAATCAGCAACAATGACGACAATTTTAAAGCCTACAGCATAAACCACCTCATAACTGGACAGACTCATGAATAATAAGAGCTGTCCTACTGCTTCTATTTACAACTCTTAACCCTTGACGACCTGTTTTACTTCACTTTGAGCAGCGAACAGAAGAAAAACAGGCTCTTTAGCTTCAGCTTTGTTGGGATCATCGAGCGCTGAAACTCAAAACCAGAACACTGGAAGACGCCGACTCGCCGGCTCTGAGCTTCGTTAAAAATTCCACTGTTGAACTTTGCTTTCAGACTCGCATCAAGTGTGCTTGTTCAGAGTGTGAACTCTCATTTGTAGCTAATCCCAACTGCACGCTTGTTAACGGGATGAAGTGCACGAAGACACGTCTGGTATCACAGCCTTCATCCTTCACCGCTACAAGCTCATTTCCAGAGGCTGACACAGTTTTTTAACACAGAAGCTGCTTCGAAGGTTTTTTTTTTTTGACTAGTTTCTATGCTGAATAATAACATTTCAAAACGCAAGAGCACATTTAAAGGATATATAATCTTTGAATTTCTAAACATGACTCTTTCTTGGTTGCTTGGTTTGGTTAATTCTGACACCTGAGTCCAATGAGATGCACAAACACTCCTTTAAATTTTGCGTAAAGCACTTCAACCACTATTTATAGGGAAGGAATCTAGAGTACATGCAGGTTAAAGACACGGCTGGGCTGAAGATACTCTGTTTTTCTGCTGCACTCAGCTCCAAGACAACTGCTTAACTTAAACCTATAAAAATGGGTCAAAAATGTTTCATTTTTGATAAAGACTTCCTGAAATAGCTGGGAAACATAGTTTTGCACCAGTTTTGGGACTACTTTCAAATGCAGATTAATACACATTTGGTCAGTGTTTATGGCAGCAGCACGTATCCACATGTGTGGGATGGACTCATACGACGGTGCCTGTCTTCATTATAATGAAGGAACACGTCACCCAGTGCAATGCTTTGGCTGATTGAGGTGTTTTATCCTTCCAAACCATTTCCTGTTTTTACATTTTGAACATATTGGAATATACTGTACAGCCGTGTGGAACATACTGAGAGATTACTGTAATTAATAAACACATGCAGCCTTACATCTCAGAGCAGCGCTGACAAAAGACGGTCACAATCTGCTGAAGGACCCATCCAAGAGCTCACGCCAAGTGAGTGAGAGCTTCCTGAGAGCTTTTGAGTGATCATTAACTTCATCGCTGTCACATATCGCCTGGCTATCACGCCAGGAGCATCTGAACACCGACAGAATATGCCAAACGACGTGCTTTAATTCCATCTTTCAGTCTTTTCGTGTAGTTTGTTGATGGAAGATTTGTCAGAATATGTCCAGTTTTAACCATTTCACCAGCCGCCAAAGATTTTTAGAAAAGAAACCCCAGCAAACGTGACTGCTGGCATTAACAAACGGTCGCTGTCTTTATTAATTACCTTTTCAATAACAAGTAATACCTCCTATGAGACTCTGACTGTGTTATTCAATGACTCAGCGATTATATCACCAGTTGCTGAGACATCCGGCCTTGGACAAAAACATCACTTATCTCCCCCAGGTTTGGTCTTATTTTCAACATCTGAGAACAAAGCTACGATCAGGTGGCTGACATTCCACGAAGCATCAGCTTTAAATGCTTCGCATAGTGCTGTCAAGCCCAAAAAGCAGATGAGAAGCAGCATATGGTGACGTATTTCCTCCTCGATATACGTTTTGTGAAACTAAAAGCGTCACTCAGAGAGTTACTTCAGAGACCAGGTGTCGCGTCAGCATCGCTGCATTTTCATTTAGTCACCAGCAGAGCTCCATAAAAGGTCAAGGATTAGTCACTGCACTCTAACCTTCTTCACAATGACTGCTGGATTACAGATGGGGCTTTTTTCCTATTGTCATTCAAGAGCGTGGTCTTTCAGCGTGAGACTCATTGATTTCATGCTCACATCCTGTGATGCTTTCCCTCGCTCTCAAATGATCCCTGCTCGTGCTCAGATTGTACGCTCACACTCACTCAGACATACTGTCGTTTGCACAGATTTCCGGCGCTCCAGCTTCAGCCCTCCTCCTCGCACTCAGGCCGCTGCTGAGCGCTCGTCAAGCGTCAAAGTCGACCGATAAAATGATCCCTGCCTCGTCGCAGGAGCGGGTGAGAGTCACCGCCCATAAGTGCAAAAGTGCAACAAGGCAGGGATCATTTCATTGGTGAGCACTAAACCTGGCTTTCTATTGGTTGCAGAATTCTGACAGGTTATTTCACAAAGACGTTTGACAAGCGCACAAGAGTATAAGACAGGCTGAGCTGAAACAGAGGAAATCTGAGCGCGAGCAGGGGCGATTCGAGAGCGACGGGATGAGAGCAATACAGAATCTGAATGTGAAATCAATGAGTCATGCTCTCAGATTCACAGACCACGCTCTTGAATAGAAACAGGGGAAAAGCCACATAATTACACTGAAAGTAATATACTTCAGGGATGCGCCGACGATGATTCCGATATGTGAATTTGCATATCTGCTGATATCAGAGCCTTTTTTCTTGAAGGTTACATGAAGTTATGAAGTTATTAAAGCTGGAGGACATGTGGGCTTCACATCCAAACAGATGCAGGAGTGCTGTGTGACTCCTTTAATGTTTTGAAAAGCTTGCAAGTATGAGATATTTTAGAGAGTGTGATGAAACAAAAGTGCAAGAAAATGTGTAGAGAAATAAATATCTACACCATCTAAAATCACTATCAAAGAAGTCAGCTGTAAGTAAACTATAGAATCCGGGTCGGTACGCGGATCAGTGACGTCAGTTCAGCACCTGACAGGTGAATTACGTCAGAATCAGCACTAATGTACTTTTTAATATGCTACCAAAGACGTCTAAATCATGGAAAATGTGTTTGTGCATTACTTGTTGCACTTACTTCCCACTTCATATGGGCGCTGTCTCCCCTCTTGCCGGTGCGGAGAAGGTACAGTCGGCCGGCGCCGTCAGACAGAGCCGCCCAGGTCGCTGAGGTGAGGCTGAGGGACGCGCAGAGGCGATCCTCACACTGGCTGGAGTCAGCGGATATGCGGTAGACCTCTCTCGGCTTCCCCAGGGCGGTGTCCTGGATTAACCACACAACAGACCCACAAGTCAATACCGCACCCAGAAAGCAGACGGACGGCCGCTTCTGCATCAGTCTGAGCTATGCTTGATTCATTCACACCTGCAGGCAGCAAACGTGAATGTGTTGGTGGATGAGAATGAAACCGTTTGTTTAAGATTATTTATTTAGTCTTGACATTTCAACAAAAATAGCAAAAAAAAAAGTCGAGGTGTTGTCTTCTAATGCTTCTTCAGTCAATTTCAATTGAATTTCCTGACATCTATGAGAGCAGATCTTCACACTGAGAAGCTGGAATCACAGTCTGTCAGTGTACATTCTTTAAGGAGTCCAGTCATGACTCAGAGAGACTCAAATAGAGACACTCTGAGACGGCTTTGAACTACAGAAGAAGAGAAAGGTCACTGCTTTCATACTGAATGGGGCACTCTAGTCCCGTAAGAAGAGTCTGCGATCAACATCTGATACAGAAATACAGAGAAAAACAGAATTTCCATAATGCTCTTCAAGTTAAAAGGCCGCAGGAAGATACCATCCACATAAACCCTGAAGAGCAGGAAAACAGCACGCACTCATCAAGGAGAGACCAAGTGACCAACTGTCATGCGGCTCAGCGTCACATGTGATTCACGACTCTCAGAGCCTTATTAGTAACAGACTGATACGCCACCACATGAGCATCAATTAGTCATAAATGAAGTAACAGGTTTTCAAAAGGACCGTGCAGCAGCTGCCCTGTTGTTGCCATGGTGCGTGACACTGTGAATCAGACTGCTAACTGATGCGCGATGCACCTTTGAGATCATTTTCTCCAGCATCCACGTCGTCGATGCCCCGAACAGAGCGCGAGTGATACCAACCCCGCGAATGTGCGCAAAAGGCTCGGCAGGGACGATAATTACGGTGATGATTGTAATTAGAATTTGAGCGTCACATTTTCATAAAGAGTCATTTAATAATGCAGCTGAAAGGCAGAAATACAGTCACGCAGGATTATAGTCGGATGATCATCATTCAGGCCTGTTTGAACATAATAAAGCACAGACGTGAGACCAATTACCTCTAATTACCATCAATGATGCCTTCGACATAAAAGAAGTCTCCTTTGAAAGGGTCACTGGGCTGATTTTGCTCCTTGTCTCAGCGTGTTGGTATTAAGTATTTTAAGTAATCACCACAGAAAACAAGAGCTCATCCAAAGACTTCATCTTCTGTGCTGAATCCTTTGATGGGCAAGAGAAGGACTAAAAAGTTGTGCTTTTCCCCAAACACTGAGACCCTCTGACTGTCTGCGATGCATCTTAAGCAGCAGTAACAGCAAGTTAGGGAAACTGTAATGAATCACATTAATACTGCAACATCTAAAATGTTAATATTGTGGAATTTTTGCAACGTAATTTTCTCTCAAAACACCTGCCAGAACTGCATCGTGGGCCGATGCTGCTGTTAAACAAGTATTTGGTCACCACCTACTGGTGTGTCAGATGCATTAAAGCCCACCAACAGCTCCACCGTCACAACATCAGAATCACAACACACAGGAGTTTGCCTCATAGACATCGGTGGTGGGACACGCTGACAACGAGGGAATGATAACTGTAAACAACACAAAGGTTTTAAAGCTTACCAGGGTGACGCTGAGGCTGAGAACCCTTCCTTTGCAGTCCACAAACAAAACGCTGTCTTCATACCAAGGATCTAAGTGGAGGTAATTGTACATGCCAAAAGCACGCATATGTTCCAGGGTGTACTGCGTATCCTTCAGCTTAAGCTCCTCCACAGCTGCAGGAGAGACAAACAAGCAAAAGGTTAGAATAAGGTACCTCCACGTTTATCAAAAGTCAGTTTGACTGTGATTTTTTTTTTTCACTTTGTCATTTTCTGTGTTTCATGTGTGTTTTAATAACTCTCAGTGAGGGATTATAGACCAGTAAAATCCACCACTGCTGTGTACAGCGAGTCACTCCAGTCAAATGCAGTTAAAATACTGAATGCATAGCCTCCTTATGCCTCTTCTACAAGCTAAATCTTGCAACCAGTCGCTCTGTTTTCTAATTATATTTCCTATATGGCTTTTTGTTCGTGTCTTAGTGTCGTTTTTACTGCTGTGTGGTGAAGCCAAAGAGACATTTCCTCATTTGGACAATGTAAAATCCTCACTAATTAACACTGCGTCCAACAGACAACTGCATAAATGAAGCTATCTTTGCATAGTATGTGTACGCTGTTATCATCACCAGAGTCACTGCTTTTCTGATCAACTACAGTTTAAACTCTCATTTTCTTGGGGACCCAAGACCCAAGGACCCAAGGACCCTGACTCCTCTCAAGTGTAAGTGGAGGACCTTGAGCCACTGGGTCACAGCTAGAGTAGCTTCAACATTATTACCTAGCATAACCAAAATGCGTTTTCAAGTATTAGCATCATGTAAGCTTGCTAGTTATGTTTGCTAACAGCTGTGACACAAGTGATATATCAGTCTGGTATCAGTGCTAAGCTAGCACTCTTGCTAGCTGTACAGTGCAGTCAGTTCGTTTCTCTCACCAGCATCCAGCTCTATGTTATACGTTGGTATGGCGTCCAGAGACAACCTGTAACTTTCAAAGTTGGGGTCCAGCAGCTCTCTGTTGACCTTCAACGAATAATTCGACGCAGCCATGTCTTTGAAATATAACTGACTTATCCACAAGTTGGTATGAGGGGAGATGCTGGTGTTTGAGAAGTGAGTGAGACACACGTTTCCTGTTTTGGCGCCACGGAGCCATTTTACAGAGCACACGACTGGCCCGGGGGCTCATGGGAGTTTGAGTTCATTGTATTTTCTCTGAAAACGTCTTGTGTGCTATAATAAATGTGTCTTATTTCGTCACGCTAGCAAAAATCATTCATATGAAGATACTGGTCCTGATTTGGTCAAGTTTTTAGCGACGACGCAGTCAGTTTTAGGCAAATTAACCGGCGCCGAAGTGGAACCGTTAAGGTTTTAACGTTTTACACGGAACGGTTGTGTAAAGGGACTGTGTGTTCCCCAGCTGATCCATCTCGACAAAAGGTAACGTCTACCTGATAGCTAGCAAAATAAAACATTTTTCGTACCTTCCCCTGAAGCCGTTGAATCCAGACCGACGCTGCTGTTGTTTGTGCTTGTTTTCAGACAGATCATGAGCAAAGACTCGCAGATGAGAGCCGCAATAAACCAGAAGCTGATAGAAATGGGGGAACGGGAGCGGTAAGCAGGCTTTTCTCCTCAGCGATGTGGTCATGAATGGTTCGGCATTCGGCTGCAGACGTTAAAATAATGTGAGCTAAATGTGTGGCCGCAGGTTGAAAGAATTGCTCAGGGCAAAGCTGGTGGAGTGTGGATGGAAGGATCAGCTGAAAGCACACTGCAAAGGTATTGTATCTGCACTGGTGTGTGTGTGTGTGTGTGTGTGTGTGTGTGTGTGTGTGTGTGTAACGGTCCTTCAGTGGAACTGGATCTCTGAAGTCACTGACTCTTTTCCAGATGTGATCAAAGAAAAGGGCCTGGAGCACGTCACAGTGGAGGACCTGGTCACAGAAGTCACACCTAAAGGCAGAGGTACAGATCTGTGCATGCAAACAGAACAGCAGGGGGTGGAAGAAGTGTACAAATGATAGTCATAGTCAAGCAGATGCGCTGTTAGCAGGCTTCATTTCATCAGGTTGGGTGTGTAGAATCTGCTTAAGGAAACACTTTGGGTCAGTCGATCAAACATCTGGGAAGCGCACAGAACTTTATTTTAAATCCAGGAGTACTGTGTACATTGTGAACATCGACTTTAAGTAGAGTTAAACATCTAAAAAACAAAAATAAAAGGTACTCCCCATAAAAACATACATTATTTACGTTTGATGGAATGGTGCAGAAGAAATATGGAGTCTTGGCTTTGCGTATTTCACCCACTGTAAACATGGTCTCACTTTAATGAAGAGCTGGATTAAACTGATGCAGAATTTTTATGTGATACAGTGAGACAGACAGACTGGACTGATTTTTAGAAACTTAAAGCTACTAAATGGGGAGAAACTGGGTGTTTTAACAGGTTAAAAAGTGAGTGACAGCTCTATTTTTTATTGAATATGGCTCCATATGTGGCGCGTTTACTTCAGGCACGTCTCTGAACAGGGGATTTTACTCTGTCAAAGTTGATCAGCTCAGCGCATCTTGCAAACAGCGCCTCAGTAGTCCTTACGTAAGTTAGTAATGTCACAAACAAAACCAAACGGAAAGGTTTCGCAGTAACACTCTGTGCTGTTTCTCTGCTCCAAATCGCTCGGAGCGTGTCCCGACATACCGACACTCCTCATCTGTTCTGTTCCCTCCTCTGCAGCACTCGTTCCAGACAGCGTGAAGAAAGAGCTCCTGCAGAGAATCAGAGCTTTTCTAGCTCAACACGCAGCCTTGTGAATGAGACGATTCCCGTCTAGACTTTTTTTTACTCACTGTAGATCCACAATTGAAATCCAGACTGATCTTTGTTCTCATTGTGAGCAATGCTGAGGTGTTATCTTTATTTTGTATTGTGTGTTTTCATATTGATTTTAGTTTGTTATGCAGCAGTTTTGGAAAAAAAATAATAAAGTCATGCCTATTTTGGTCACTGGGGGTCCTGACTTTTTCTTGAATATTGCTTAAGTGTTGTTTGACCTTTTATTGATTTTCTTGTTTAAGCCAAAAAAAAAAAAAATCCAGACTGATCAGAGCTAAAAATAAGAATGTGCACAGTCTCTCATACAAGGCTGTGAGGCTCTTTAGTCCTTCAGGGTAAGAAGGCAAAGACATTGTGTTATTACAGAGTGTTTAATTGTTGCATTATTTAGTTGATAAATTGTAAATCTAATAATAAATCTTAAAAAATCTGTATTCTTTAAATGTGTTTCTATATTTTACGAGCGTAAAATGTTGGCGATTCTAATGTAGATAAGCAACAATTTCTATTTTTTCCCATCATCCAATGCATAATCTTAAAGTAAAAGTTATTTCCTGAAGAAGATAAAATGTCAAACGTCTGCAGTTTGTCTTCCAGGAACTGTATTTGTGGTTTCTTCTGAATAACTCGGAGGACGTTAACCTCGTGTTCTGCGCATCGCTGCCTGAACCTGCTGTACAACATTTCTGCTCGTGTTCCAAATGATTTTAGACTTCATAGAAAGAACTTGTCAGTTAATTAATGTGGAAAGTGACAGGAATTTACGGTATATTCTGGTGCGTGGGCAGCGTGAGAGCTCGTGTGTGTGAGTGTCTGCATACAGTCGCTCCCTGTGTGAGCTCGTTCTGTATGACAGCTGTCCATTCCTGGTTTTGCCATCGTGGTGGATGGCTCACACGGAGTCCTGGTCTGAATGCCGCCGAACAAACGGGCAAATTCAGAAGATTTTGACCCAAAACACTGAAGTTCTATCAGTAAGTTTTGGTGTCCCACGAGTTTCGTGGGACTTTTTCTCATTACGTAAGAAAGCTTAACATTTCTTTGGGCAATCAACTCTTCCCACCCAGAGGCACCTGTCAGCAAGTGATGTGATGTGATGTAAGTTAAACATGTACTACACCTCCTCCTCCTTCTCCTCCTCCTCCTCCCGTGTAATACTTCAATAGAACTGTCAACAAAGACCTTATCTGACATGTCTGATGGACTCAGGCAGCCTGTGAACAGCAACACTGCAAAGCTACACGCCAATGGTCCTTTTTCAACTGAAGAAGAAGAAGTCACAGCGAAATTGACCTTTGACCTTTTGGATATAAAATCTCATCACTTCATCCTATCAGACATTTATATGAAATTTTGTCCCTGAGTCTCAGGTGCATAACAGAACATGATCTAACATACATAAGCTGTCCTAAATGACTGATTTGCAATAAATGATAATAAGATGAAGACTTGGGGTAAAAATAAGAATTAGAAAAAGAAACAGATAAAAATTCAAAGATTAAAAACACGTAACTGATGTAAGCATTAAAGTGTGTGAAAGAAAATGTCTCCACCCCCACAGCAGCTAACCAGACCGAATGGAGCCGAGAGGAAGGGCTGGATGTGACTTTCAGGTAATTCTTTTATTACCGTCTTATCAAAACCTTGAACAGTAAACTCTCACGACCACTTGAGGCTGCTAAAGTTGCAGAGTTTTCTCACTATCAGCTCTCACCCATCTGCTAATCTGTCTCTCTGTTTGCTCCCTGATGTAATTTTGTTTGTGCTGATTGCGCTGAGTTTCATCAGAGATGTCACTGTTCTGCTGTGGAAGGAGCATGAATCTCTCAGGAGGCTGTAGACCTCTATCTGACCTTTTTTTTCCTCGCTATTCGGAGACTGAAACTCTCTAGAAAATCTGTTGATATTTTTGTTAAACCAGGAAATGATGTAACTCTGTAGGGGTGTTGACTGAAATGGAGAGAAGACAATGACAAAGAGTGACTGTGACGACAAACACAGAGGTGACAGAATCTGATTTCTGTCTGTTCAGCATCTCATGATACTCTAATAATATACTGTTGCCTTGTATGGCATGAAAAGTTAAACACTTCCTGTCAAATATTGCAAAACTTCATGTTGAAATTACACAGCTATAAACATTCCTGAGTGTCTTAAGTAACTCCAATCATTCAGACAAGAGCCCACTTGTTTCTAAGGCACCACATAGTTTAACACCTGCGCACAGTATCACTGTGGAAGATCATTAAAAGCTGGGCTACATGAACGTAATAATGTGATTTTCTCACATTAGAAGCACGATTTTGCAGAATCCATACTACTAAATAATCTTACAAAACTGCATCAGAAATGAACATTTAAAGCATCACAGAGGTGCAGTTTCTTTTAGGGTTATGCAGGATCGCATAACAGTGTTTCAGTTACTTTGTCCATGCCTTGAAAAATGTTTTTGTTTTGTCTTGTCATGATTACAACCCAAACTGTTGATGTTGTGTTTCATATATGACATGCAGAGGAAGGTGTGGACAGAGTAACTTGGCAATGCAACATACATACATAAAGGATCTGAATGCTCCCCTCACCACTCCTCGCTGACCCTGACAAGTCTGCTTTGGGCTTTTTATAGTTTCACTTCTTCCTCTTCACTTCCATCGAACTCATGATTTAGACCCCTGTCCTAATTTTGACCCAGTTTTTACTGTCTGACAGGAAATGAACAACAACATCTGGTCTGATTTCAGCATCACATTGAATTGGTGATGGCTTCATCTCAGCAGTCTCCTCCTCCCAGTTTCAGGTGAGAGGCGGATCACTGGCAGCCCTATAAAGACTTAAGTGCTGTCCCATAAACAGGCAGTGTCTCTCTCTACCTGTCAGAACACCTGAGCCATTTAGCAGGAAAACGCGTTTTCAACAGGTGGAGTGATTCATTTTTAAACCTCATTTCAATTGAAAATACAATTATTTTCGCAAGTTCTTGTTGCGGATTTAAATGACTGCATTTTTATAATAATCTTGTAGTGATTTGGGTCTAATCTCAAAGTTTTTACTCATCACAGCTGATGGTATCTTGATATTGACTGATTTTCCTTCAGAGCATTTTGTTACAATTAAATTGATGATCAAAACAGCCTGAAATATGACTCATTCTGCCTTATACGGACCGTCTCAGAGCTTTACAGACATTACTTAAAATAGCGTGTCTGTACTTATTAAATGTTTTAATGTGCCCCAGCAGACAGCAGGGAAATCTCCAGGATGGAGCGCGCGTGGAGGCCGGCGGCTCTCCTCCTCGCGCTGTGCTGCTGCTGCTGCGGTGAGTAGCCGGATACAAAGCACAGCAACAATGAAAGTCTCCAAAAACAATTTCTTTAACCGAGTTCTGTACGTGTAGATGCACGTTTGCCTCTTTTTAATTGCGCAGATCGCCTAAATGTCCTAACCAGTCTCCTCTAACCAACGTGTTTTACATGTTTCAGGTGCTCAGCGCGTTGACTACGTATCTCCACGTCGAGGAAGCGTCGGTGGAGCTATACGACTCACCATTTCAGGAGACGGTAAGAGATTTAATCCTCCTGAATCCTTGAATCCCCAAATGGTGATGCTTAATAATAAGCAGTAATCAGGAGGTTAATGGGGGAAAGTTAATGACCCAGCGGTTGCAGAATATGGCCATACAGAATAAAGCATTAATAATTGCCTTATAATGACTAATAAACAGTCAAAATGTGACTAACATGCGTGCTACTTACCAACTAGTTAATGGTGAATATGTGTACCTTAAAATAAAGCGTTACCAAAAGGCATTATTTGGCACTTTTTTCAGGTTTTGCCCAGGAGAAACAGTTCCAGCTGAACCCAAAAGATGATAACTTTGGCAACCGTGTGACCCTGGTGTCAGACACCCTGTCCGTCCCCTGTGATGTGGAGAGAGACTCAACACACGGCAGCCAGATCCTGTGTTACACCAGGTAGCCTGCAGGCCGAGGGGACTGTTCATTGAATGTGCACAATTTTCTAAAAAGTGCGTGCGCCACTTCATGTGTGCATCTGAGATGATTAATGTGTGTCCTTCACAGACCCATGCCGATTGGTCAGTATGTGGTCCGTGTCAGTGTGGACGGTGTTCCCTTCCCTGACAGCAGCATATGCAGAGGAGTGTACAAACCATTCCAATGCAGCTTCTATGTGAGTTTGCAGCGAATGCTACACAGACACCTTCATTTAGAAGCTCCTGCAGTCAAGTTTGAGCTGGTTTCTAACTGTCTTTTTCTCACTGTAACTCTCCTCAGACTATCTGGAATCGCACACCTACTATCTCCTCTCTGAGTCCAGTCAGTGGTCCTCCAGGTACAGCTCTTTCCCTCTATAGCATCAACATAGAGTCCATTTTAAACTTGATATCAAACACAGTTTAAAATCACTGCAGGAACCTTGGTGACGCTTCGAGGACGGATCTACACTGATGTGTATGGCAGCAACACCGCCAAGAGCTCCAATGGCCTTAACGTCAGATTTCTGAGGTTCAAGAATAAATAAAACTTCCACAAGCATTCAAAATATTCATATTACTGTAAAGAATTTTGTCCCTCCCACGCATTTAAGTATATATTTTTTTACATGAGGGACACTTCTGACTGCTGTATGATGATATCCTGTCAGTATCCTTTGAAAGAAGGCAGACTGACCCAAAATAAAGGCTAAAGAATAATATATGAATAATAAAACGCAGACTTTCAGATTTAAAGGATATCCTGATCGAGTTAATTAATGAATATAATCTTTTTTATTGCAGATCCTACATGGGAGGGATGCCGTGTGAGCTGCTTAAACTGGGCTCAGATGAACTGTAAGAGCTTTGTGTAGATGTGAATTGAGTTTGGAAATTAAATCACAGGAAACTGCACTATAATAATAATAATAATAATAATAATAATAATAATGATAAATGATTTGGTATTTTGAACAGTACTGAAAGTTTTTAATGTTTTCAAAGATATAACCTGCGGCTGGACTCTGAGGGGTCACAGTGGGGATACATGAGCTGCAAAATGACGGGAACATATGTTGGTAAGCTGGTTTTGTTTTCTATATATAGTTAGAAAATTAGTTTTGAAACTGTACAAACTGTCCCTGAATAATTCCGTGTTGTTTCCAACAGGGCATCACAACTGGACTTACATTCTTGATAGTGAATTTGGAAGGTAAAGCATGACTGACTTCACGATTCAGTACTCCAATTTTTACACTTTAGGCCCAGTTTAAGATTTGCATGCACACAAATTTATGGTCTGAGAAACCTTTATTTACATTTATTTAAAAAAATGAATGAAGCTGATGTCGTCAAAACATTAAATATATTGTGTTTGTGCTGTTTTCAAGTGCGCATGTGTCAAAATGATTAGCAAATGATTACATTCTTCATACATTATTTTCTTTTTTGGAATCAGGGTTGTAGATAAAATGAAAAGATATTGAGCTAAAAACAGCTGCTGAAGATTTGACTTCTTGGATAAAAATTGTTTCACACAGTAACAACATTCTTGTGTGAACAGCTGGAATAATATTTATTGATATCTTTAAAATCTTTAGGAGTTTTCCAGAAAAGAAACTGTACAGGGTTTCAGGACAGGGCAAGCTCTCCATGTTTCAGACCTTTGCAGGTACAGTAAACAGAAAGTTCACAATGAAAGTGTCACTTTTCAGAAGTACTTCCTGTGTAGTAGTTTAATACAGTGAAATGTTTATGCCTCATGTTCAGAGGTGACAGGAGTCTCCCCATCCAAGGGAAGCGTCATGGGTGGAACCTTGCTGACCGTCCACGGTCGCTTCTTCGACCAAACCGATCGGCCAGCGCGTGTCCTCGTCGGAGGTAATCGCCACCATCAGACTGGAAACTTACCAGAAACTCCCCACCTATAACCAGTTCTAATACCATGACAACATTGCTGATATTGTTTTCACACAGTACAAACTGTTCAGCATGAACAGATGAATGTGGAGCGTGGTGAATGTGGCCATAATCCTTTTCATCGCAACAGAATGTGGACACACTCTAAGCCACAACAAACAAATGAAAACCATAGAGTTGTTGCAAAGCAGAAAAAGAGTCTCCGCAGAGCTTAGAGACACAACAGACCGTGACGAACGAGCCGGTGCAGTCTTTCATAAGACTCTGTGGGTCATTTAACATGTTGTAGACTTTAAGCAACGGTACATATTTGGAAGAAGTGGGTTTGCTTGAATGTTTGACAGCATCATAAAATCTGGCAACTAAGGATAAGCAGAATTAACATTATAAAGATGATGAAAGTGATTAATTGTGATCAAATCTTGTGCTTAGAAGCCACCACAAATTCATACAAATCAGATACAGAATGCAGAGACATGTTAGGTCCAAAAATCCACTTTAGCTTTTTATATAATTTATCTAATGTGGTTTTACAGACCTCAATAAAATTCATATATTACTGATAGAGACTGTGGAACTTCAGCCAATCAGACAAATCAAAGTAGCATAAAAACTTATTATATATTCCATCTTGTCTTCAGATTTTCATTATCTGTACACCAGAATATCACAGCAGCAAAAGGAGGCAAACAAATGCAAAGTACTGATAGGCATCCTTGAAAAAATATAGAATACTATGAATATAACAGGCATGTTATACAGTAGTTCCCAGCCTTTTTTGCTGAAGATCTCTTAAAGCAACTTGTGAGTCCTTATTACTGGTTGCATATGTCCAAACGATTTTTTCTTTATTTTTAGAGGCCTGGAGAGGTAAAATATATGAAATAATTCACTAGAAATAAAGGAAAAGATAACTTTGTGTTGCAAAAATTCAGCAAAAGCACAAAACTGTAGTTTTATAATCAGTACATTTAAAAAAAAATGTCATTTGTAAGTGCGAAAAATACTCATACAAAGTTCAGATCAAGCTTCAGTTGTGTTTCAGCTGGAGGTGAGTAGATAATGAGTACATTCTGACTTTAATTCTTCCCTCAAGTAAAGTCTGCTATTGTGTTCTCATGTCAGTGGAAAGTCTGATGTGAGCTCAGACATGCTTTCAATCACTGTCGCTTGTTTCCTTCAGGCCTGCCTTGTCAAATCCAGAGTGTGTCCGATGACAGAATAACATGCACGACTGCCAAACAAGACACGAACCAGAATGTGACAATCTACCCAGGTGAGAGCACACCTCCTTTTCTTCTTCTCTTTTGATGTCATGCAGCCGACACTTGTCTTGATCCATCCTGTTGCATTATCATGTGCGTTGTCATTGGCTGTTCACATCAGCTGATTTGCTGATCTCTGGAAGAATTTAAAGCATTTGTACAGGGTGTCAACAAAGCTGCTATCATGAAAAGGACAATCTGATCCCATCAGTCATGAAGACTTTGATGTGCTGTGTCCTCTCACAAGATCACCTGTTATCTGAAAAGCACATATTTGTAATCATCCTGCATGCGTAAGATCTCCCCTGACCTGACGTCAACTTTTCAGGATTTTTTTTGACGTAAGATGAACTTTAACAGTGGCTGCTTGAAACTTACCTTGTGAGGCAGCTGGATTTGCAAGATCACCAGATCACGCGATCACACAACAGGAGAATTTAAGCACATGTGGCCGAACCGCAGTGATTCGGACCCATCAGCATCCTATGAAGAACTACTGGCAGCTACAGGCATGGTTTAGACATGGCAACAGTTCAGAGAGATGCTGCTGTAGCATCAGTTCTATCAGAACTGGAGAGTATTTCTTCATCGAGAGAGGTGCAAATAATGGTACTGAAGGCTTTTCTCCATGAAAAGATGTTTTCACTCTGGCTTCAGCAAGTTTCACTCTCCTATGACCCATGTGATTCAATGGCATCTATTTGAAATCTGCAGCATGCAAACAGTGCTTTTGTTAATGTTGGACTCTGCAAATAATGTTTCATTGTTTGAACTTTTGGCTCTAGCCAAAAATAAATAATGTGAATTTGTTTTGTATGTAACCTTCATTCCCTGTCTGTTTTTTTCTATTGTGTAAAGTGCATTACAGTTTGCCACCCATATGCAGAATAATCATTTCTTATTACAGGTGCAACTAATGAATGTTCAGCATTTTTGCTTGAAAAGTGGCTGAAAATAGATTATCAGATTCATCCTCTGCTGGTTAACTCCTTGATTAATCCGGTAATCATTTCGGCCTTAATTTTGGTTCCATTTATTTCCATTTTAAACCCAGGTGGAAGAGGCTTGAAGACGGAGGTGTGGAACAACACAAGACCCCGTTACCTGACTGACATTTGGAGCTACAATGAGAACACAACTGGATACTGGACAGAGCAGATGGACTCCATGCCTTACATCTTTTCAAATGAATTGAATATTTTCACCACACGATCCAGAGGCTTCCTTGTCCCTCCAGCCAGCGGCAACTACACGATTTACCTCCATTGTGATGACCGATGTGAACTCTACCTCAGTAACTCCAGCCGCCCAGAAGATAAGGTATGAATATGTTTTGCTATCATCCCGGTGTGCAAAATCACATAAAATCATGACACCCATTTGATACAATCAAAGAAATTTAGGTGCTGTATGTACAGTATTATTTTGTGAGAAAAAGAGCGTCTTTCTTTCTTGTAACATGTTTTTTTCACAACCTCCACTTCAGGTTAAAGTTGCTTACCAGCCATATTACGTCCCAGATTTCACGAAACTGAAATCACAAAAGTCTGAAGTTATGACTCTTGAGAAAGGAAAACCGTAAGTACAGGGCGATGGCTCTAGCCCTTGAAAACTATAAATCATTAATTTGTAACAGGCCTATGCTCTTGGTAAGTTACAGTTTCCCTTAATTTTCTGCAGCTACTTTTTGGAAATTCTGCATCAAGAATATTCCGGAGCAGCTAAAGTCAGCATTGGCTTGTTCAACCCGGAGAGTTCATTTACAGAAGACCAGACTGATGATGCTGTCAATGAAGTTCAGAGCATTGTGGCTGACTATGACGTGTTCGATGAGGAACAGGTGTGTGTTGCTAACCTGTTGCTAACCTTTCACTTTGTTACATTAAACACATCCGACACTGCTCACCTCCATATAAAGTAGTAGTATGACATTTTGCAAAATACTATACAGCTCTCTCATCTATGTGCTAAATATGATGATACAGCCAGGAGACTGTTAGCTTAGCTTAGCATAATGACTAGAAATCAAGAATAAGCTAGCTGCCTCTATCCAAGAGCTAGCTAGCTCCAAGTCCTTGCAACCAGCTAAAACACAGTCAAGCAAATAACTCCTCATAAAACCACAACTTTTGTTTTTTATGCTTCAATTTTTGTGTAGCTTGAACAAAAAAGGCATAATGTGTTAGCATTAGAGGGGATAGCACTGCAGGCAGACATTTTTGGCTTGAACAGTGCTAGCTAGCCGTTTCTTCCTGTTTCCAGTCTGTATGCTAACACCTGGTTCTAGCCTCATATATTATCTACATCCATATATTTCTTCTTCTCATGTAACTCTTAATAAACACAGATTTTAAACAAATAATGCAGCTTTATTGACTGGAATCGATTATGTTTTCCATCTATTACACTGCTAGCATTATTGCTAACACTGTTGCTTTCTTCACCTTCATGTTAAGCTCACATCTGATCTGAGGTAGATGTAAATGTAGTGGTTTGAAGGAGCAGTGCTCGATTCAGTGTCCACCTCCTTGTCACCTCCGTGCCTCACCTGTGCTCATTCTCGCTTTTACGAAGGTGGTTACCTTTAATTCCTGGCCCAGCAGCATCACTGGAGTCAAAGAGGTCCAGAAGCTTACCGTCAGCAGCAACTGTGCCAGCCATCTTTGTGGGAGCATCTTCTTCAGCCTGGGCTACGGTGATGCAAAGACCGGTAATGACTGTTTTACAATTAATTTGTTTAAAAAGAAATCGTGCACTATGACTACATACATTTTTAGCAATGGTAGCAACTAATGGAAAACCTAAACCTGTTACTGTAGGACCAATTCCAGTGAGTGCCTCAGCAGCTGTGGTGGAAGTAGCCTTGAACAGCCTTTGGTCCATCAAACCTGACACAGTCGAGGTCACCAAACAGGACGATAGCCAAGGATCTCACTACACAGTCACATTCAATTCTGACAGAGGTATGAAGGGAAAACTTGGGTTGAAATGTGTGATTGTCAACTTCTTTAAACTGTATGTTTTCTGTGAACCTGATTATGTTCATATTTTTAGTACAATAAATTAGTCGATCTTCTGTCTTGTTTTGACTACAGGGGACTTCAAACCTCTTCACTATGAGGTTTTTGGCTCTGACACCAACATCACTGTTGCTGAGGTTACAAAGGGGAAAAGCAACATGGAGACCTTCACTCTGCTCTGGGCGGGGGTCCCTACAAAGCCCATCGCCTTCAATGCAACTGAGTCTGAGGTCTGTTGTAACCTGAAGTCTCTCTGTCTGTCTTTGTCCTCAAATACAGACATCCTGAAATAATCATTTAATAATATGTCATTTGATTTTTTAAACTACTACTACTTTAAACTCTCATGTTGGACTGAAGTTATTGCAGATGTGGTCGCCTGTACGGTGTAGAAACAATACTGACATCCAGCTTGTGTGATTTTGTGAACAGGTGCAGTCCGCTCTGGAGGACATGATGAAAGCCAAGTGTCCCGGGGAGATCTTGACCACTGAGGGGACTGATGTGATTTACTTTAATGACTTTGAAAATGACAACTCTCAGGTAGGTGGGGACAAAAGCGAACACATTTTGTACTGACTGTTGTTTTTAACCATAAATGTGAGTGAAAAAAGCTCTCGAGTGACCTTCTAGTGACCTTCAACAAGTGGCCAATTCTTTGTACCTTTAAACCTTTGAGGAGCATCTGATTTTGGATTCTCACAGTTTTCTGATTTCTGGCATTCCCCAGTTCAACAATAAGAAAGGGACTCCGGTGAAAAACTCAGGTTTCTGTGGTCAATGGTCGCTGAAGAACGCTGAGATTCTTTTCAAGAACACTTACACCAAAGAGTCTGGTGGCACCTATGGACCAGTGTCATTGGACAAGCATACCACGGTAAAACACTCAACTCTTTTATTTATTGTTGTTAATTTTTTATGTTTTCTTGAAATTACACTGTAGACATATGGGTACAAGAAAGTGGGTGGTAAGTGAGCTAAACATGCTGGTTTGGCCCTTTGCTCTGACTGTACGTAAAAGTTTTAGCTATGAGATTAAGACAAGATGAATATTTCTTAACATTTTCCAATCCTCTTCTTCCAGCTCTGCTTTGCATACAAGGGAATGTTGATGGATGAAGTTGGACTGAAGTTCACTTACCGCGACAGCCAAGGAAAAACCAAAACAGAGAACGCAAAGATCACAACTCTCTTCAATAAGGGCCACAAGTCAGTGACAACCATGATGTGATTTTAATTTGTCAGATACTGGGTGCAAACTTCTCAGCAAAGTTCAATTATTTCTTGACAGATGGAGTTACAAATGCATGGACCTGCAGAGTTCCCTGCAGACAGAATATATTGGAAGCAGATACAGTCTGCTGGAGTTTTACCTCTACAAAGACGTGTCTGGTGCAGATTTCTATGTGGATGCCGTTCACTTGGGAAAGAGATCCACCACAAGTGATGCAAATGGTACAAAGCTTGATAGCAGTGTTGAATTTGGGTAGCCATACTTCAATGTCAAAGCTTGATGTTGTTGAATCTCACTGTGTAATAAAATTTCATACTGATGTGTAACAGTAGGCCTGTGCAGATGCTGCTCATTAAACGTTTTATTCATCCGCGTTGTTTCCTTACAGCTGTTCCCAACAAGAGGAGGCCTCCACCCTTTGAGAGCTCTGGTCATTCCTTCGAGGTCATTGCTGTCAACAAAGACATATCAGATGATTCACTTATCAGCTACGAGATCAAAGCCAAACCGGTCGAATGCGCTTTTGGGTTCCCGCTGCTGGCAGTTGGCTTCCTGCAGGTAATTGATCAATTGAATTCATCTAACAATATCATGTTAAAGACAAGTGACATTCATCTTTATTTTCTGCTGGAAAACACAGATGTACTGTCTGTCCAGTTTAGGTTCATCTTGTTATTTAGATCCAGGGAACCCAAAGTGGCAACCACCTGTCAATCAATCACACACTCCTAAAACATCCCTCCTTGAGCCTCAATACTTTCTTAGGTTGAGTTAGTAAATGAGAGGAGAAGGGACTTTCCCATTCTGTCCGATGGAACAACAATGGGGAGTCTCCTGTCTGCCCGGTTTGTGTTTCTTGGGAAATAAGAACCACGCAAAGAAAAGAGCTGGGGTCAGAAATCAAACCTGAGTCTCTCTGCTGTGATGCAGAATCTATACAATTCAAGCAAGATAGACAGAAAAGGCAATTCAAGTATACACCTGGCTGTAGGATTTATCCTGATATTAGTTCTCTGAAGCAGCAAATACAAGGACTTTCCACAAAGAAAACAGATTCAAGCAACAGCGTTGCTTCAGCAGTGTGACTCATAACAAGAGGAAATGATCTGTAGCCGACAGCCATGTGATATAACGTACAGTACAGAGAGGCGCCACAGCTATCGTGTATGTGTCTCATGCCTCGACATGCTGTACAGTCATCATTTGCCTACCAGATTGCAGTGGAAGCAGTGACTACTGTGTAAGGACTGGCACGGAAATGTGTGACTGCAGGGTGCCGTGTCTATTGTAACATTTACTTCAATTAAATCTGACGGTCTACTCCATTGTCATGCTGCAGTACCTGTAATGTTTCTAATGCTTAGCTAAGCTGATTTATTTCACGTTTATTTTTAAGAGTCAATTACAAAGCAGGGACCAGCGCCAAATGCTGTACCACGATATAGGCCCTTGACGGCCCTTTAAACATAAAACACATTCAAAACTACTCAAAACACAAACAGAAACACAATAAAATTCCCATAAAAGTCAGTGAAAATCACTGGATCATTCAAGACGACTGATCTCTCTTTAAAAGCAGTTTCAACTTTGGTTTAAAATGATGCGTCTGTGATCCATGTTGAGTTGTGTCTGTGTAGAGTTTCCGAACAAAGAACGAGGTCTGTCCACTTACATCAAGGAGTTAAATATGAAAAAAAAAAATAGATGTTTCAGTCCAGGACTCTGAGCTGCATTTCCTGTATGAAAGATGCTTTACAAATAAAGTTTGTTATTATCATAGACATTAAGTATGGTGATGTAAAAACAGACACATTCCATTTAGGACTGTGAGAAGCGGCTTGCGTTTTATAAAACTGATCAGAGGATCTTTTTAATCCTCCACTTGTATTCCACAGATGTCCAACAGCAGCGAGGACGCGGCTGAGTTCAGGGAAGGAGCGGCCACCGTCACCGTCACTCGCTCTCACAGGGCCACCCCTCCTCTGAACGGCACCTTTGATTTAGAGATTTACGGAGGTCGAGCTGAAGGTAGTTCACACGGACATGTGTAATATTTGCATTTTAACAACTCTGCCTGTCCTGGCCTGATGCACCAGATAGGATCGCCCACAAGGTTAAACTCCCTGTGAACCAAGACTGACCACTGACTATTAGCATGTCTGTGTGCCAGTGATGAACCGATCATTATCCCACAGTAAGTGCTACAGACGAGATATTTGGGCAGTTTCCAAGCCCGGAATCTTCCCAGCCTTCAGCTGTGAAAACACAGTGACAGCAGTGACTCCGACAATGAGCCATCAGTGATTTACTGTCGTTCACAGATGACAACATCATGACACTTTGATTGAGTGCTTTGACTTTCAGTTGTGAAATCATTTCTATTATTAACCATTAGGACCTATAAATAAAAACACTGACAAGGACACACATGCTGACATGTTTCTCATTGTCTGCTCTGGTCCCAATGTAATACTATTGTATTATATTTATTTGTCTTTGAGATACTGGTGCGAAATCATACTGGCCTCTTGTAATTTTTCAGCCCATACTGGAGCACGTGGACCACCTCAATATCCTGCAAAGAGAAACTTAGAAATGTCTCTGACTTTGAGGCAGACAAATCATTCCATCTGCTTCTTCATGCATTCATGCTGTACAGCATATTTCTAGGTGTCTAACTCAACCAGTGCTTGTTCTCAGATCTGTCAGTGGACATCAGTGAGGAGGACCTGAAGTACGCTCTGGAGGGAATCGAAGGGATGGGTCAGGTCAGCGTTTCAAAGCAGGGCAGCTGCAGACGACCCAAGTGGAAGGTCGAGTGGCTCACGAAACCCGGAGACCAGCCTCTGATCCAGGTCACATTCCACTTCTTACTTCATTGTTATTTTATAGCTTTTTTTAGTTAATTGTGGTGCATTGCCCAAAGATGCTTAATTCCACATTTTATTTGCAGATACAGTAGCTGTAGCAGAAGTCATAGTAATAATATGCATAAATATGAATCCAGTGTGTATGTTTACTGACAATCATCACTCTCCTGTCTGTAAAACCAAACAGGCAATATTCCCTTGATTCCTTTCAGAGCTTAATATCTTTTTAAAATGTTTTTGTGTTAATTTATTTCATTTCTATTTATATACATTTTATTTTACCAATTCATTCAAGTTTCGACAGGCACAAGAAGACCAGCAGCTGGTTCTCGAGTCCTCATTGCCTTTTGCTCTCGTTACAGGCTAACAGCTCGTCGGCTGTCGGTGAAAATGTAGTTTTTTCAGTCCTTGAGAAGAAAATGGGAGGACTGTTGATGCGAAGCTTGACAGGAGATCTCCTCCGTGTCTGGGAAACACAACCACAGGTACAACCATGAGTCATCAAGCCTCCGGCACATCTGGTTTTGGGTTTCAGCATTATGTGCACTGGTGGAAGTATTCAAGATCCTTTACTTTAGTAAAAGTACAAATACAACACTGTGAAGTACTCCACTACAACTGAAAGTCCTGCATTTAAAACCTTACTTAATTACACAATTTAAGTACTATCAGCAAAATGTAGGTAAAGCATCAAGAGTAAAAGTACTTATTGTGCAGTAAAATGTTCCCTGTCTATAATATCTGATGTTTTTGGATTAATATTACTGCTGCGTGAATGTGTATGTGGTATTTCACTGCTATAGATGTTTAAGGTTCAGCTCATTTGAACTACTTTATAAACTATTGGCTACTTTAATCACAGCAATGCATCATATTCTATAAGATCATCATATGTCTGTAGCGTGGCTGTCCTGTGAGAACCCTGTATCTCTAAAAACCTTCATGAGCTCAGAAAAACGACCTGTTTTCAGCTTTGTGACGATGCTTTTTCCAGCTGATCCAAGAGGCTTTTTAAAGAGTTTATTCAGCTGAAGAAGGAGGAGAGTTTTCTCAAGCCATAAAGGAAAACTTCATCAATTCAAAATCAGCAAATTTGGAGATACAGGGTTTTCACTGGCCATTAACGGTGTCAGAGAATTGTAGTGGAGTAAAAAGCGCAATATTTGCCTCTGAGATGGAGTAGAGTAGAAGTATAAAGTGGTAGTATACTACTTGAGTAAATGTACTTAGTTACATTCTGCCTGTATTTTCTGTCCATGAAATATTTGCGTTGGTCACTGATGATTACATGATGTGTTTGCTTACCCTAAATCCTGCTGAACAGGTCCTGTTTTTGTCTGTAGCATTTCACAACCCAGCTGTATTTGTATATTTGGTGCCTGCAGGCGGGATTTGATTGATATGTTTGCATGCTATTAACTAACTGCTTTGTATTGAAGCGACTGGCAGATACAGTCCTCTATTATTCTATTGTTATGACTGTTGTGGCATTAACTTCCCATGGAAGTGGCTGTTCCAACCCAGTGCGGCATTCTGTTGTGTGACTGTGTGTTCTTTTTAAATGCTGTTTGCAGGTGGAGGTTTACATCAACGGCATCCCCTCCAAGTGTTCTGGTGACTGTGGGTTTGAATGGTCAGACGACACGACTCCAGTCGTGACCGGGATCAGCCCATCTCAAGGTGTCCTTCTGGAATATTATTTGTTCTGTCAACACAAGCCATTATCGGTTATTGATGGATTTTAAGGCGTAATACGCACAACCAATTTAAAATACCTGCGCTGCCATGCATACATGTTACAGTGGGTACAAAATAATTGGCATATTTATAAGAAACCACACCAGAGCTGGCTCCACAGCAGACTGAGACCCTGCTTTTCTAGGGTCTCAGTTCGGTTGTTTGGGCCTCACCATGGTTTGATTGACAGCTTTCACACCAGCAGAAATGAGCCAAACTAACGGAGCAAACAGGCCTGAGTTCCTTGTATCTGAACCAAACCAAACAGGTTAGGTATGAAAGCACTCGGCTATAAAACATTTCTTTTTCAAGAACTGAATAAAAAATATTTTAGTGAGCTTCAGGCTTCCTGTAGAAACTGTAGTGGATGTTTCATCTATCATCAACTCACTTCAGGATCTCACGGCCTGGGGACCCTTCTGACTGTCACTGGGACGGGCTTCAGCAGTGAAAATGCCTCCATCTTCGTGGGGAAGGCCAGGTGTCACGTTGAACAGGTCAACGGTAAGTGAAAGAAGTTTGGAGACTTGAATGCTGCATCGGCTGTTTATCATCTAGCAGGAGCCGCTCAACCAGATTTTGTCAACTGTATTCCAGCTGCCTCTCAGGTGTGCAGGCTGGGCAGCGCCAGTGCTGGTATTCACCCCGTGTTGGTCAGCTTCCCTTCTCTGGGTAATTCACGCTACCTAGACGGCAACATGCTCCACTTCACCTACCAGCTCATTGTTTCCTCGTTCTCTCCGCTCTCTGGAAGTGTGGCAGGTAAGCCAAAATCAAAACCAGAATCACTTCCTCTAAAATAGTCCTGTTGTTTGGTGCAATGGGAACCTTGCAGCATGTGCAGTTTTAGCAAATACGCTCATGAATTTTATTGCAAAGTACAATCGTTGCCTTCTTTCATTCCTTTCTCAGGAGGCACACTGCTGACGGTGAAAGGTTTCGGCTTCAGCCAGAACACCACAGTTACTGTCGGCGGTGAGGAGTGCACGATGGTCCACGCCAGTGACGCTGAGCTGAAATGCAGAACACCAGCAGTGAGTGTAGAGACTGCAAACTTCTGTTTTTATGGGTGTTGTTTTCATGCAGTATCTATTCAAAGAGCTGTAGTACAGGACACTAAGCACTTACTATACATTTTTATACGCTAAGAAATTTGCTAAAGTATCAGCCTGCAAAACTTTATTTATTATGCTCACTAATTCTGATACTGAAATGATTAGCCTATATGCTCATTTTTGGCCACAAATTGCAATTACAGCAAAATGGTGCATAGTCGAACATACGCTGCGTTCCATTACCTATACTTCCATACCATTTAGTTTGCCAGGAAAAGATTTAGTATGTCCCAAAACGTAGTATGTGAAAAGCAGTATGGCATAGATGCCAGCACGTCTCACCACAGCTTTCACGGTGCTAGATGTATGAGCAGGAGGATCAAAGTTCAAGGGGCGATGTTATGACAAAGTGGTATGTCCCAAGTGTATGCGCACTGCATGCAACAGCAGCCTAAAGGCTAACATAAGCTAACATTAGCCACCATAAGCTATTGGTCACAGCAGACCAAATAAGGCTGTAGCACAAAGTGTTTTTTTGAACATGAATTCATTTTTTCATCTCTAAGTTTCATCTTTCAAATGTTGCATAACTTTATTATTTGACTTAATTATTAATTCGTTAATGTTATTTTGCTCATTTCAGGGAGCTGCAGGATCAGAGAGCGTCACAGTGATGGTGGGAAACATGAGTCAGACAGCCGGCAGTTCCTTCACCTACGACAGTAACCTCACACCCCAGATCTCAGCTCTGAGTCCTCAAACTACCACTGTGACAGGTGAGCTTGAATTTATTTATCAGTGGCTTTTACGAATTCTCTTCATGTACTTAATAACCTTTCAGGAGGTAGGATGATTATAAAGCCTGACTGAGATGGGTAAACCCAGACGAGCGCTTGGATTATGTTCTTTGATTCAGTTGAATGAAAAGTTTAATGGAGACGGTGTTTTTTGTCAGTAAAGGTCAGTAGAAATCTTATCTGTGTAGTGAATGAACACACGCTAAGTCTGCAGTCTATTCTCTGCTTGTTCTTTGTTTATGAGAAGAAAAGGATTCAGCGTTCGTTATAGTGCTTTTCTTCTTGTGTGTCTGTCTGTGCATGCAACAGCTAATCTCACATAAAACCAGGCTCATCGGCTTTTTTATTAATATTTTTTAATTTAACCTTTATTTAACCTGGCAAGCCATTAAGAACACATTCTTATTTACAATGGCAGCCTGGCAAAAGGCAAGGGAGGAGAGGGGACAGGGACTAGAGGGGTATCAAACGATAAAAGAAACAGCAACACATACAACGTACATTACATGAAAGACAATAGCATAAAACACAACCACCTTAATATTTTCTGTGCACATTTATGGTGATTGACAATGTCTGGAAAACTTTACTGACTGTTTTGTTTTACGGTACGTTGCCATTGCTGACCCCTCACTCCTCTTAACCACAAGCATCAATCAGCTGCGTCCATTAAGAATCCTGTTTCGTTGCAGGACAGTGTAGCAGAGGGCATTTCTGGCCTTGGTGACCAAGTTAATGTGAATTTGTGAAACTGGCATTGATGACAGGACTTGATAAGCTCGGAGGCTGATTGGGGATTTGTTATGTTTCTCCACTCGTTTATTCATGTTTTTCCCTTAATGTGTCGCCTGTCTGTTTGTGTCTGAAGGGAAGAGGAGTAGCGTGATAGCTCCACTGTCACCAGGAGCTTAAAGGAGCGTGTCAAAACCTTTTGTTATCACTGTCACTGTTAGTTTTGTTCCAGTGTCGAGTTATGTTGTCTTGCAGGTTTTTTCTGGTTTGTTCTTTGTTGAACCTCAAGAATCTGAGCTGTGGAAACTAACGTGTCGACTAACGTAATTACAGTCAACAGTACAGAAGCACCCGCACAACAGCGCTACCTGCTAATCTGTAGGACAATCAGTTCTACTTAGAAAAAAAAGAGGTGACAAGTGGTAATTATCTCAATGAATGACTGAAACTCCTCTGTTTTTGTTTCCTTCTGTGTAGGACTTCGAGTTCTCACCATCCAGGGTTTGAACCTGGGAGGACAAGACAATGACAGCACGGTGTTTGTCGGCGGGAAGGAGTGTGTCACCATGCAGTGGACGGAGACGAACATCACCTGCAGCCTCCCTGTGCTGCCGCCTGGTCTGTACAAAGTGGATGTACAGGTTGGAAACAATGGCTACCCCCAGACGAGGTACAGCTACTGTCAAAGACATTTTCACAGCAAGTGATTTGGAAAAACTCTCACACGCAACAATTCATCTGTTAACGCACCAACTGAAGGAATGCTTGCAGGGTCATAGCTGTGACAAGAATTAATCAATCAATATCTTACCTTATCTTTTCTGCTTTGTCGTTTCACAGTAACGGCGTGAACGCCACCATTGAATACATCCTGGAAATCTACAGCATCACCCCACTGTTCAGCTCTTTCCTCGGAGGAACCAGGCTGACTGTTACTGGATCTGGTTTCAGCAACGACACCTCTGATAACAAAGTCTTCATTGGTGAGCAACATGAGGCCCGGCGGTGTCTGACAGACTTTTATCAGAAATATCATAATTCAGTTGAATCAGTGGAATTGGATGTCAAAGTGATGGTTGAGGGGAAAACTGGGGGCTGGTGGTAATCGACTGTGTCTAACAACATGCAGATATATACAAAAGCAGCACTGAAATGCAGGTTTCATATATGACCTCATGCGCTTTGTGTTGGTTTGCGACAGGAGGAGCTGAGTGTGAAGTGAAGACCGCCTCAAAGCATGAGCTGCAGTGTGTTACGCAGTCAGAGGAGAAGACCCACATTGTCACCAACCAGGGATCCCACCACAGTAGGTTTACGTTTCGTCCCTTTTTGCGGGTGTCAAACTAAATCTGAGTCGACTAAAGCAGAGAACAAAAGAGAGAAGATTAACTTACTAAAAACTGCTGCAAGCAAGAAAGCTGTCACCTGTGGATTAAATGTGACTGCACAGAGAAAGCGTTTCAGAAGGAAAGCATTTCAAAACCAGTTTGACCTCACTTTTTCTGTAATCAGCCATATTTAGAAAAGGATTTGCAGGTTATTTGAATCACATGTAGCTTAATCTCATGCAACGAAGTCTCTCCTGTGTGTGTTTCTCATTGTTTACATGTGCAGTGTTCACAAACTAACATCTGTCTGTCTGTCTCTCCAGTTCATGGGCAGGGATACGCGTGGAGTAATCCCTCACTCACAGTGCATGTTGGAGACACAGTGACTTGGCGTTGGGAGGCTCCAATGTTCCAGAGAGTCGGGTACCGGGTCTTCAGCGTTTCCAGCCCAAGTGGCGCCACCCACGATGGGGGGCCAATCAACAGCGGGGAGACCAAGACAGCCAAAGGTAGAGTCTCCCAACAGAAATGAGTTGTTGAGCTCTTACGTCACACCTTTCAACACATGTGAGAGACAAATGCACAGCGTGTTTCAAATGCCTCATGATTTAATGTCACACATTTACGATCTCCCCCTCACACCCCGCAGGGTTTTTCAGCTACCGTTTCGCTGTGCCCGACGTGTATTTCTACAGCAGCGGCTACATAGACGATGCCAACGTCAAGCTGCTGCAGGGAGTCGTGAAAGTCAAGCCTCTGGAGGAGAAGCGCAGCCAGATCTCTGTCCGTGTGGGAGGCGTGGAGGCCAGACACGTGGCAGGAGGTACGTGTGTAGATGTGGATAAGATGCTCACAGCCAGCATGTAAAAATCACAGCACAGGCATTATTATTTATACTATTCGACATATTTTAAAGTCAGATCAGGTGAATAAAGTTTCCATTTGAATATTTTTAGATATTCAGGACAAAAACTCAACAAGTTTAGAAGTAATCAGCGGATAAAACTGTGTTTGCCGTTCAGGTTCTCGCCGCGTCTCCAGAGCAGCTCCGCAGTGCGTCGCCTCCCCACAGTGCCAACAGTCCAACGAGTCCTCAAACAGCTTTTCCTTCAGCGCCTCCACCTGCTCCACCCCCACGGTCCACTCCATCTCCCCCAACCAGGGCTCATACCACCAGGTCATCCACATTCAGGGCAATGGCTTCAGTGACACCGCGTGCGCTATTGAGGTTAGCAGCATTTTCATGCTTATATATTAAAAATAGATAAAATGCTAAAATAGTCAGATGATAATTGCTCTTCTTCTGGTACTTTCTTCTTTGTTTTTGTTTTTTTTTTTACAAACGCCTGTTGATATTTTGATAAAATAACCACTTAATCTGAATTTTTCCACATTATAGACTTATAAAAAGTATCTTTATATGAAAAAATATTATACAAACAACTGTATTATATCACCAATGTGTTGGAAATATAGTTAAATATATTTAAACTGAAATTAAATTAAAGTACATTTTATTAAGAATGCTAATAGTGTATTACAAAGGACTTGAAAATAAGTACTTTTCATAAGTACACTTTATTACTATTAATAGTATTTGTGGTTTAGTACTCTTTTTAAGGTACACTTAAGGACAATTTACTCACAATAAAGTACACACATTGCAAAATTACTATATTCATTTTTATACATTTAAGAAGACTTTAATGACATCTCTTCAGAAGTACAAGCATGTTTCCGTCAGCTTTGAGTTCAGTCACCTGTGAAATCAAAGTGAAAGCTCGTTGACCGACGCTGGCGTCTCCGCAGGTGACAGTGGGAGATCAACCCTGTCAGGTGATCAACAGCTCTCACTCTGAGATCAACTGCCAGCTCAGCTACAACAGTGAACTTCCCGTCGGTGTCGCTCTCCCCGTCGCCGTCAGAGTCAACAACCTTGGCAGCGCCCTCATCGCCATAGTGAATGAGCTCAGCCGCCGTTTCGTGGTTCTGCCTGTGGTCGATTCTGTGTCGCCTCATGTCGGAAGCTCCAGCGGCCACACACGCCTCCTCATCCAGGGCTCTGGTTTCTCTCAAGGACAAGTGACTGTCGCCAGCGAGCCGTGCACTGTTGTGTCTGTCAATTACACCTCAGTCACCTGTGACACCCCTCCCTCCCAGCCTCACACTGGTGATGTCGTCGTCCACGTGGGCAGGATCCAAAGCTCCTGCCGTTCAAACTGCTCCTTCATGTACTCGTCCTCCGTCACTCCCGCGGTCACCGGCATTTCCCCTGACAGCATCAGCGATCTGACCACCGTCACCATCTCCGGCTCAGGGTTTGGCAACCGTGCGGATGACGTGGCGGTGTTTGCCGGCACCACAGAACTGGAAGTCACCGCCGCGTCAGATGGCGACATTTCTGTGACAGCTAACGCTCTGCCTGCCGGCGACCACCCAGTCAGGGTCATCGTGAGAAGTAAAGGCCTTGCATCCGGTCAAGTCACCCTGAGCAGCCTCGCCCAAGCCGTCCTCAGCCCCGACGTGGGCAGCCTGGCAGGAGGGACCTCTCTCGTCATCACTGGAAACGGCTTCGCTCCAGGGAACACCAGCGTGACGGTCGGCGGCCAAACCTGCGAGATCCAGGAGGTGACGCCGGGGCGGCTTCGCTGCCTGACGCCTCCTCGCAGCGAGGGGCAGGTGACCGTCAACATCCAGGTGTTTTCAGTTCAGTATCCTCCGCTCAACTTCACCTACTCTGCAGCCCACACTCCTGTCATCAGCTCCATCAGCCCCACCACTGGTAATTATGGCTCTCAGCATCATGTCCTCATAGTAACTCTGAGTATAGTATTTTTTTTCTAGTTGGATGCATGATGAGGATATTTAAAGTTCATGTAACTCTACCTGCCACCAGACTTGACGTATCCTGACAACACCCGCGTGTCAGTGGATCTGGATGACCTGAATAAAGCATTTCCTCGTCTTCCTCTTCCCCGCAGGGCCGAGCGGTGCAGTCCTCACGCTGACAGGCTCAGGATTCGGCAGCGACTCTCAGCACGTCTCCGTCACCATAAACCACGTCCCCTGCAATGTGTCCTCAGTGTCTGACACACAGGTTCAGTGCACCGCAGGGAACAACCCGGGGGGGGCTTCCCCGGTCGTGCTACATCACCAGGTCAAAGGTCGCGCCCAGTCAGATGTCATGTTCACATATGAGCTGACTCTGAGCAGCGTGCAGCCTAACGAAGGTGAGCGGAGAGACCATGTAAACAATTATTTAGCCTAAATGTGTGCCTGCAGTGATGTACACTCATATTCTGTTATTTCATACACACAGAATATACAGGAGAGGCAGTCAGTGTGAAAGTACAAGCACAAACACTGTAGTCACCCAATAAAACATTAGAATAGATTGAAATGAATAGATCAGCTGGTCTTATTGAGACTTCCTGTCTTAAAAGCTGTAACTTTTATATCTTTGGTGATTTTGTGGTATTTCCTCTTTTGTGGCTTTCATAAGTTCTTCCTCCATCATGTGTGATTCAGGTAGTTTTGGTGGCGGCGCCCTGCTGTCCGTGCACGGTTCTGGCTTTGACCCGCTCACGTCCACTGTGACCATCTGCGGGGACGAGTGTAAAGTTCACAGAGAAATGTCCACGACAAGCCGTCTGTACTGCCAGTCTCCACTCAACAATGGTGAGTTTGGCTTAGTTTAGCCGGGATAATGACGAACCATTAGCAAGACAGCGCAGCAATATCCTGAGGGCGTCACTTCCGCTGGTGATCGGAGGACATGTACCTCACCTTTTCAATCCTAAATTTGTCCCTCCTCTTCTACAGTTTGGTGTACTCACTAAAATCTCTCTAAACATTTCCCTTCGACAACCAAAAATCCAGATGAGAAAAGATCTGAGTTGAGGAAATTGTTGCTACATCTTTTCTGAGATTTAAGAAATCTGTGAGCTTTTTTTTGTCCTGGATTTTGCCTCCTAGGCTACAAACAGGTTTAATGTATATGTTTGTTTACATTTCAGTGTAATATTCTTCCAAAAAATACACCAGAAGTTAAACATCAATCGAAGATAAGGCTTTAAAGTTTTTACAGTGCTGCTCTTTGCTGTAAAGATACCAAATGCATTACCTTTCATGAGGTTGTCTGGTCTCTATCAGGGACACGTAACATCTTGTGCATCCCAGCAACACAGAGCGATTCACGTGTTTTTCTCTGACAAGCACCACATCAGGTATTTCACTCATTAAATTGCTTGCGAACAAAAGGAGAGGCTGCTCGAGGCTGTACATCTTTCTGGTAAAGGTTAAGGAGTGAGAAGGTTGAGGGGTTTTCAAGTTTTCCTTTGAAAAGAATGTGTCCCTGCTGGTTCAGGATATTTTTGTCCCCTGACTCATAGAACATAGTAGACAGACTACTTCAAGAGAAATGTTGTTACCTTTCATCACGGGAGAACGTGACAAGCATGTCAGATAAGACAATAACATGTCATGGATGATGAAATATCTTAGGCTGCGTGTTGTCTCTAAGCAGCATCTTGATTCTTCTGCTTTTGTTGTCACGTGTCCGTCCGTCTGTCTGCTCTCAGGCACTCAGTCAGAGGTGAGCTGCGTGGTCGCTGTCATTAACCAGCTGGATGCCGTCAACGCATCCAACGGCTTCACCTACAAATCTCAGCTGACTCCGGTGGTCGCTGGGGTTTCCCCAAGCAGAGGAGGCACCGCTGGAGGCACCCGGCTCACGATCAGCGGCTCCGGTTTCAGGTGCAGTACAGGAGGAGACTCACCCAGGTCATGGACCGCTGGTTGAGCATTAACCGCTCAGCTTACGTAACACAAGTGCTTTTGTTCCATGGGACGTCTTTGCGTCCTCGCTTCATTGAGTTTTAATGCAAACACTTTGTTTTTACTTTTGGCAGAGAGTGAAAAATATAATTTTATGTTAGATATAACAAACAATATTAATATTTCTACATCTATTGTTATCAAGCGCCATGACCCAAAATGACTCTTGCTTTAACATAATAATAAACTAGTAACTTTTTAACATATTATACCAAACTATAATATTATATATTTGTTGAATTAAGGTATGATATTGTATCTGTTACATATGATATTTTATTATATACATATATAGTACAGGTGTGTATGTCACAGTATGATGTATGTATGAGCAATGTATGAGCTTTTATTTAATTTTATTTAATTTAATTAATTAAATTAAATTAAAT